>JAQFVV010007357.1:0-101352 GCA_028023455.1 Epiperipatus broadwayi | reverse complement strand
ACGTGTGGATTATTACATAAAGGCATAAATCTATTATTTTAAGTAAAATAGATTATTTAATCACATTTACAAATTGTTTTCAATGGCACTTTTTGCCTGATGAATTAAAAGTGAAATGGATGGTTTTGCCAGTTTTAGTAAAATATGAGACATAGTTGCTTATAACTCAGATTATTTTAAGTCTTTATTTTTATAACAATCAAGTATGGTTCAAATTCTAGGTATACAAGCTATTATCAGAGCAAGAATTACCTTCAAGTAATTTATAAAAAATATATCATCACTTTATTGATTTTTTTGTCATTATTTCTTAATATTTTTGATCATTAAAACATTTTTACAATTTGTATTTTTATTCACACATTTAAATATATATATATATATATGTTTAAATATTGAGTAATAAAAGTGCCTTTAATTTTTTTGAGACTTTAAAAATTGAACAGTTTCTAATAAAACTTTATACTTGCAGCTGATAAGCTTCAAAATAAATTAACATATATGAAATGCTTATCAATCAGCACTAGTAAATATGGAAAGGAATATTAATGTTTACTTGTATATTTAAGTCCAAAAATATGATTTTTTTTCTCTGCATTTGATAATTGTTAGTTAAGAATATGATTTGAGTTTTCAATTCTATTTTTAGTAAGTATATTTATGATAGACAAAATCAAATGATTGCCTCATGATATAAAAATTAAAATGTCAACAGGAAAAACACTGCTTGCTAGTGAAAGCAAGAGTGCTAAAGTTTGAGAAATTTTGCTGTGATGATGAAGATAAATTAGATGAAAAATTATTTAATATAAAGTAGAAGATTGTCAGACTTTATGAAGTTAGAAAAAAATATGGAAAGACAATTGTTTGAAAAATGGGCATGTATTTTATTATAAAAACAAAAATATTGAAAATGTACTTGGAGTGAGTTTACTATACATAAAAACCAAATAAATATTATTGTGATTATTGGTACATCATTTATAGAGAAAAAATAGTTATTGTATATATATTGGAAATACACAGAACTTAAGTTTATTCCTCACACTTTCTCATTCAGATAGGAATGGTGGAAATTTTATAAGATTGTACAGAAGGATTTTGTTCCAGCCAAATTACATTTTAAAATATTAGGTTATTGATACAACATTTAAATTGTAACTCTCCTGCACTGTGACAGATTTAATTGTTCTCCTTGCTGAGCATTTTGTAAGCTTTCAACTTTATATTTAGCATTAACCCATTATTCTATATCAGAATATAATAAATTTGTCTTAATTTCATGGATATTTAAAAATGAAATAAATTCTAAAAAATTTTACTTGAACTCTTATAATTCAAGCAAAAATGTTTTTATTATTGATGATTGGGAGGAGCAGAATAATTTTATAAAACAAATGAAATCTTTTTTGTTGAATTTATTTTTAAAACCTGAATGAAAAAATGTCAATATTTGATAAATATATCAAACTATGCTTTAAAATCTTAACATTGTAAAAAAACAAATTGCAATATCATAATATAATCTAAGTATTGATGATGATATATTAGTGATCAATTTAAAAAGATGTCGTTATTGGAATGCTGTATTCTGCTTTGCTAATATTAGCTTAAAACTCATAATCATCTATTTTTTAGAATTACAATATACAAATATAAAATAAATATGTAATCATATATATTATTGATTTTTAATAATTATTATACAATTATTGCATAAAAATAATCTGGAAACTTAATAAACATTTAAACAAATAAAGTTTTAATCATTCTAAAAATGTTCACAAAATAATCTTACAAAGCACATTAAGATCTGAAACAAGGAAAGTTGACATTGAGATGGTTGGAAATTGCTTGAAGATTTCATATTTTTCATTATTCTAATATTTTAAGTTTTTTTGGAATTAAAATATCAGAATAAAATATACATGAATTAATAGATTTAAAAAAAATAGTAAATATATAAACAGATGGCTGTACAAGCAAGTTGATTCCAACACTTTTTCTCAAATTCTCTGCATGCAAGTCTATGTTTAGATAAAAAGATTGATTAATGCTAGAATTAAAAGAAAATAATTAAAAGATTAAATATAGTGAATAGATTTGGATAATACAATACAAGTGAGAGAGTACTTAAATATTATGATATGTTTTTTAATCTAAAATAGAGTTATTAATATATTTGTATTAATATAAAATATATATTTAGGTTACAAATGCAGTTAATTGATTTATTACAGGTATATAATGAAAAAAGTATAAATATTAATGTTATTAATATGTTTCAAAAGAGTTAATCACTTTGTCATAAATTTTGAAATACTTGGATAATTATGATGGTACCGCTACTTCTTTAGCTTTTGTTCACTATTTTTCAGTTATCTATACATTAGTTTACTAGTGTGCATATTTTGCATAGAAATTGAAATTAAAATTATTACTTTAAAAAAATATGAAGATGGCAATACAAATCTCAAACAAATATCACAAATTTTAATCTCAAACTAATGCTTTAACTGGTTGTATCACAATGGAATGAAGGTGACAGCATCACTTATAATTTTGGTTTCAAGCATTTTAGATCATGTTTTATTGCTTTAGTATTTCTGAAATAAAAATTATGATTTTATTATTTTTTATATATTTAATTTATTATGCAACATATTTATAAAATATTTATTTTAAACCAATAAACTATGTGATTACAATTACATTTTATTTGAAAATATTTATTTTTAGTAAGACAAGTCATAAAAATGTACTTATGATAAAGTGAAAGCTGTATTTACTGGCTAACAAGAATTGCTTTTATAAATAAAATTAAAATTTGTGAAATTTTAATAAATAATAAGTTTAATTTTGAATTTTAAGACATATTTTTATTCTTTCACAATGCCTTAACTAAAATGTGTTTGTGTTTTAAAAATGAATTCAAATAAGAAATATTTTGTTCAATAATTTTTTATAAAGAGGCAATAATACTATCCAATACAAAAGAAGCAAATATGACTGAAATTGTCATTAGGGTCTTTCAAATAAAACTTGAATTTTAAATGAGTTAAAAAGATAACAATAGTATTTAATATGTGTAATTTCCAAATTACTACTAAAATATATTCTGAATTATTATTAACAGACTTTGAAATTAGTGATATGAAGCAGGTAATTAAAAATAGTAAATATTCCAATAATAATATCTGTATATATAGAAGATACAAAAAAACTGAACATTTCAGTACATTTTCATCTAAAAGAACATATAAACAATTTTAATTGATTGAAAATAGAAAAATCTTTTAAAAGTTTCATGAGATTGAATAATATATAAACAAGTGTATATCTGTAAGACATAGAAAACTGTAGAATATGTCTCAAAAATATAAAACAGATGTATTTTTTTGAAAGAAAAGTATTTTCAGGAAAAAAAAGTTAGTAATATTTCTTAAAAACAAAACTGATATAATTAATTAAATGTAAAAACTCAAAAAATTATTTAGTGATGTTTAAGAAGAAAGGAAATAAGCCCCTACAATTTGAAACGCCACATATTTTAAAAGAAAACATGAGACAAGAAATAAAATGATTTTAGAAATGTTGAATTTATTTCAAGTATTTTGAAAGATGTAGAAAAAGAAATAAGAAATTCTTTTCAAAGCTATATACTAAATGTTTCAATGTTGATTGAAAAAATGTAACAATAATATATAAGAAAGATGATATGCAATAGAATAGAAGTAATATACCTATGAGTCTTCTATCAGTTAAAATCATCTTTATTCTGAACTTTGGAATCTGGAATTAATGGGATTTTGCACAACAGATGACATTTTACCATTAAGAAAAATTATCAAATGAATCAATAAGTATGATTTATTATTTAGATTAGAATTTGTGAATAATAAAATATATTTGACACTTTCAGTTCTAATTAAAATTTTTGAACATTATTACATTGTCTCAAAATATTATAAATTCTGAAGAATAATTCCAAATTCTAAGATTACATTAATAAAGATGGAAGACAGAAAGATTATATTTTTTTCAAATTTTTTTATGTCAGTATATATAGTTAATCTTGTGGATTAAAAATAAAAAAATAAAAAATTAAAAAAATAAATAGAGATTATTTAAATCATATACATTCTGTAGATATAGTCGATTTTTTTTTACAATTAATGATTTAAATTTTAAAAATGTTATAAGGATATAAAATGTAAGGAAAATATAAAAATAAAGATAAGGACTATGAAAACCAAATTAGTGTTTTATAACTTTTTTTAAAAAAATAATTGTAGGTAGTAATGAATTAGGAATGTTAAAAACTATAAATATCCAGAATGTTAATATATGAAAACATATTGCAAGAAACTAAGTGTAATATTAAATTGGGTGAAATGCTTTAAATAAAAATAAATTAGTATTTATCATAGAATATAACTACATTTTCAAATATAAAGATATGAAGACTTAATAGAAAAGCAATGATAGTCTCTAAATGTAGCACAGTAAAATATATAGCAAAATTGAAAATGAAATATTTGGATGAAAAAACTAACGGGAATTATATATATCAATTAAAATAATTAAGAAATTAAAATAAACTAGAATAGGTATGTCTCTAAAATTGATAACAAATAAAGAAACAACTGAACTTTAGTTTTTAAATATTGTTAATTAAGTGTCTTCTTTAATATAGTCAAATAAAGAAAGTTTGTAATAATATGGAGAAAAAATAATATGGATCTTAAAAATTGGATTATATTTTAAAAGATATTTATTCTGAAGTAGATTAATAATTATTAGGAATGATAGTAATGATGTAAAAAAAACAAAAACATAATTTTTTAGTTAAAAATATATAATGCAATAAACAATGGCATATTATAAATAAAGAAAGGGGGCATTATATTTCAATTATAAAAGTTTACTTTATTATCAAATCAATTACTATAATTTTACATTTCATGTTATTTCCCATTACTTTTTCCTACTTATAAATATAAAATTACTTAATACTGCCTATTTTTGAAATTGTAAATTTAATGTAAATAACTATTTTAATTGCTTGCTATAAATTTCTAAAAATTACTATTAAAAAGATTTTTTTCCAGTTTATGACTCGTTATTTAATTGATATTTATATTTTTAAAACATTGTATGGTATTATTTTTAATAATAATAACCAAATAAATTTTCACAAAACAATATGGAAGATATTTTTAAATAGAGATGTATAATATCTCTTTTATAAATGAGATCATTAAAAATTTATTTATTTTTAATAGTAAAGTTAATACTTTCGTCTCATTTTACACAAGTAATAAGAGGTAAATGAAATATATATCTGTGACTAAATATTACTTTATTGTACCAAGTAATGTTCTCAATATTGATTTTATAAGTGCAAGGCTTTTCTGATTATTTAGCAACATTTCCACAATGGTAAAAATGAGTTTACTTTAAGATTCAATAGGATTAATGAAATTTGCAGGAAAAATGTAGCAAAAGTCAGTATTTTAAAATTTCTTGAGCAATTACCAAGGCTCCAGTGTGAAATAAAATTAAGAATGACAACTGATGAAAAACTTTGGATTATATTATTATTAAATATTTAAGTAATTTATCTATTAGTAAAAATAGTGGCAAAGATATTATAATGAGAATTAAAATGGTAAAAGGATTTTAAATAAATTAATTTTAAAATTTCAAAAAACAGCTTGTTAAATATTATTTTGACTGTGAACTTCTGTATATATGGAATAAAAAATTGAATGATTGATTTAAAAAAGTCTGTGAAGAAATAGAAAATATCTCATTTTTAAATTATAAAATAATCTATATAAAATTTTAAAATAAATGTTTTTATTTAATTTGATGAGTAATGCATTAAAAACCAAAACATTTTTTTCTTAAAGCACAATTTAGATTGTTATATGAAACTTGAAATAAAAACAGGGTGCCCATAAATTAATTAGTTCAGTCATTAAGTTTAAAAATAATGATTGAATTAAGTAATTTATGAATGTCCTGTGCTTTTATATGAAGTTACATATGACAACCAAAATTGTGGTTTAAGAAAAAAATATTTTTCAGTTTTTAATGCATTACTCATCAAATGAAATAAAAGCATTTATTATCAAATATTTTTTATGTATACTATTTTTTATTTTTTGGTATTCAGATATTTTGCAACTGACTTTGTGTAACTATTGATATTCAAATTTAAAATTGAAAATCTAAACAACATCGCTGCAATTCCAGCATCTGAAATAAAATTTGCACTGGTTAAAAATTGTTTGCAAGATTTTTGTGATTATGAAAACAACATTTTTTTTAAAAAAAAAAAAATTTTTAGTTAAACAATCAAGAGAAAGTAAGATTTCATTCTTCTTTTTTTTTCTTTCTATTTCAATTAACTGTAAATACTTTTAGGTGAATTAATTATGAAATTCAATGAAAAGATCCTTTTAAAATATATATCAGTATTTATTGCAAATAATTGAAAACATACTGAACTGACATCAGTGTTGTTTGAAATGCATCTTGCTAACACTATTATGTTGGACAATTCTAAATAGTACATGGTCATCAGTATCTAACATGTGTATAAAATTCAAAATAAGTGTGTTCAATAAAAGTATGTTAATATCAGTTACATTATTTGATCCAAATAAATAAACAAACAGAATTTTTAAGATAAATAAAATCATTCAAAATACTATATATTATATTTTCTGATAAATTATTTAATTTTATTTTATTTAAATAATAAGTATAATGATTTTCATGGCTAATGGGTTTGTAAGTAATCATTAAAAACCAAACAACACTTAGACAATCCCAATATTAATAACAATCAACAATTTCAAACTGTTGTCAAAGCAACCCTCTTCTAATATTAAAGGTAGACTCCCTTTATTGTTAAAAAAAGGTTGTGTTATTGGGATTGTCTAGTGTTGACTAGTTTTTAATGATTAATTTAATTTGTATCAAAAAGCAAAAATAATTTTCTTCAACTGTAATTTGGTCTTTTATAATCTACTTAAATAAAAGCACAGGACAGCCAGAAATTAATTAATTCAGTCACTAGTGATAGAATTAATTATTTGGGGGAAGCCCTATGTTTCAACTTAAATATAAAAACTCAAATTGTCATTAAAGTAAACAATTATTTTTTGACTTTTTAATGTAAATTAAATAAAAATGTTTAGTATAAAATAGTTTATATATATTATTTTTAATTTTTTTAATACTCAAATATTCTTTGTGGTTATTCATACTCAAATTTTAAAATAGAGTATATATACAATGGTGCTGTTTGTGTAATAGTTGAAAGAAAATTTATGTGCATTAAAAATCATTTCTTATTTTGTTTTAATTATGAAAAATTAATTTTTTTTAAAAAAAAACTTGTATTAAAAAAAAATTGTTTTTATTTCTATAATTGGCATAAATGCTTTTAATTAAAACTTTTTTACAAAAATATGTCATCAACTCATGCAAATTACTGGAAACTTACAGAACCAATATCATCACATTTGAAATTGAGCATTCTGACAATACTAGACTGGACAAACAATTGAATAATCCTAAAATATTTCATTGTCATGTTGTATTATCATCAATTTTTAACATATGTACAATCTTTAAAAAAAAAAAAAAACTATTTTATAATAGTATTTTAAAAAATGATTACAAAAGTTAACCTAAACAAACAATGAAACAAAGTTTCTAAACTAATAAAAGAGTTTTAATTGAGAAAGATAAGTTAATGTTCAAGTATTAAACTAAATAAATGGAGAAAAATATTTTAAGAAAATTATGATGCAGAAGAGAAATTAGACTATGCATATGCTTAAAGACAAAAATGTGCAAGATATTCTGAATACTTTAATGGAAAGAAATAGAAAAAAAGATGGTTGATGTCCAAAGAAAAGACTTATATAAAAGTGCATGAAAATTGAGCTATAATCTAAGCTGTTTAGAAAAGGTTGTAGTTTTGATGTCCAGGACCTGATTTTTTTTTTCCATAGATAATGTTGATACTAAAAATCAGTTTGTTTATATTTTATTTTTATTATTATTTTCTGATTAAAAAACTATACAATTTTGCTAATAAGTATTGATAAAATATCATGTTGTCTTTTTGACAAATGGTATGAAATTATAATGAGATTTAAACTTTCTATTATATATTCCAAAAGTTTTTATTACGTTTATTCTTTCCATTTAATCCAGGTTCAAAAATATTTTATTGATTAGTCTCCTAATAAATATAGTTTATGTGAAGAGTTATATTTATACCCTAGCCTGCCTTGGAGCCTTCAAATATATGGGCCCAAAATTTAATTCTGATTAAAGTTTTTACTTAATAATAATTTGATTCAAAAAATGTAAATATCACTACTTGTAATCATTTTAAACCAAAATTAGCTTTTTTTTTAAGTGTCATAGCATCGGCTGGGACGTGAACCCGCAACCCAGGCAATTGCCTGCAAGTGCAAGGCAGTCGCGCTGACCTCTCGACCACCAACCAAAATTAGCTTTAATAGATCTAAATATTATCTTTACTTTTAAATAATAAATATTGACAACCATATTAATAACTGTTTTTTTTTCAGTCCAAAAATATTCTACTATAGTCTTATATCTTTAATGAAATTATTTGTTTTACAAAAGATGATATGAATGACATATGATATACATGAATATGCTTTTTGTCTGTAAATATTCTTTCAAGTTCTCCGCGTGTACGAAGAGGAGAGAAATAATTCATACAGAGAAAGTTCTGTAAATGGGCATTTCTTCTCCCAATATTTTCTATATGTTATGATAGCTAATATTAGATATTTCAATAAATATAAGACGTTTTGGCCTCTCTCTGAAAGAAAATTTGTAATCTTTCTGTGGGTCAATTTTTTTATTTTATTTTGCAGTCTTTCCACTTTTCCAAAAATACCCACTTACTTATCTTTCTTTGGATGAATGGTCTCCTAACAATCAGAAAGTACCATCTTCGTGTGTGTGAAATATTTATTTTAGACTTTTCATGAGTGAGGATATACAAGAAATCATGATGAAAAGAAAATCAATAAGAATATTTTTATGAACTTTACTGTACTTTGTTTGCCATTCTAAAATCCCTTACTGATGTTTTAATAATTCAATTATCTTAATATTCATAAAATATTAGAATTTCGGCTTATAATATTTTTCAGCAAGATTTATCCCTTATCAGTCTCAAAGAACATTTTCTGTCTTTAATCCAGAATAATATCCGTATCAATTATATATATATGTGTGTGTGTGTGTGCAATAATCATATAATCGCAGACAGATTATATATGGGCTTAGTGTTTAATAAACTTTGCAATAAGTCTGCTAATCTAAAGTTTAACTTACTTGCTCATTAGCTTGATATAACAAGTTACATTTTGCAGCTATTTTTCTTTGGAATATATTTTCTATAAGTGGAAAAATTTGAATTCGTTTTATTTTGTTCATATATATGACAAAAATGTAAATATATGCATTAACCCTATGCTGTTAGACTTCTGAGCTCCTGCATACTGTATAACTTTACTAAAATTCATATTATTAAAACAAGACTATACGATGCTCATTTTTTTTTTAAGAATAAGTATTATCTTTCACAATAACATGGCGGATAACATGATCTAGTTGTTATAAATCTTTCTAAATCAGTATAGCTGTTATTTATTTAATTAGTTTTTTCTTTTTTTTTAAAAAGGGGATTTTTTAATTATTTTAATCTAAATTAGAAAGTATATATATTATAATTTTAAATCTTATGTAATAATTAACATTAAATCGCTGCTTAAAAACCAATATATAATTCTAAATAGTAAAATTCTAGAAATAAATAAATTGTATTAAGTGGGCCTGGCAAACAATAGCAAATTATTATCGAGTGTAACGATATATATTATATAATTTTCTAAACCTATAATAATAGTTTATCTACACAGCTTAAATTAAAAAAAAAAAAAGTTATGAACTAGTATAACATTAAAGTATTTAATAGCTGCTGTCTGATTGGACAGACGTTTTTGTTTTTTTGTCTAATAAACTGAATGTATTATATCTCCAACCACCATAAAGTTTTCCGGAAAAAAAAAAATGAGAATCGTATTATAAAGATATTTTGCATTTTTTTTCTATGTGTAAATAAATAAATCTTGTATTTAATATACATGTGCACATATATAGATAGAAATATATGTAAATAAATAAATCTTGTATTTAATATACATGTGCTCGCTTACATGTGTAAAATAAATATTATTCATTAATCTAACATCAAAACATTTGTTTTAATAGTGCTCTTTAAATTCAGAAGCTAATATTTTATTGAAAAAAAAAAAACCTAACAATTAAATGTATTGCAATTTTTATATTTGAAATATTTAATTCAAAAATAATGCTGCTCATTTTTTTTTATCTTAATATTTTAATCTAAGCAATAAATTTCTAGAAAATGATAAACGCCACTTACCTAAGACGCTCTCTATACTGCAGTATCCACAAGCGCAGAGAGAATCATTCGCTTCCAATTCTAGAAAATATTTAACAAAATATATATCTCCACACTGAACTTATATGAGAAAGAATTAATAAATTATCAGAAACTAAACAGAAAAATGATGAGGTCCCGACGTAGTTCCGTTTTGCAAATCGGCAGTTTGGAAACCTCTTTTAATTGGCTAGCTTTTCTTTTTCAACTTTTTAGTCAGATAGCGCGTACGCACAGCTACCAAGAATGCGAAACTAAAGTTAAATCAAAATTAAAGTTTAATCAATTGTTTATGGATGCGTAAAATTGCATAACACGTCAGATTTTAAAGAAAAGAAAAAAACTTAAATTCTATAAAGCTTCAAATAGAAACTAAGAATCAATTTCTTCTAATTTCTTCAAACGTATTAGAAATTTTATCATGGTCTCTTTATTTTATAATAAGAATATATAAAGTAAAATAGCCTTTAAGTATCTTACTAGAAGTCAAAGACTTTTTGTATTAGTGAACCCAAAAGAAACAGGGAAGAGAGAATTTTAAATGTATTTCTGTACTTATTTTAGCTACTAGCTAAAAATAGTTCAATATCTATGTTTCAACCATTATTGAGAGTTGGCTATGGCCCAACTATCTGAAAGAAAAAGTACAAATCGGTTTTAAAAAAATTAACAAGTGATTTTGAACTCGGGTAGGACTTATAGCAGATAAGATGTTCTTAAATTGCATATCCTCTTTTATAATAAAATTTCATATAGACATAAGTTAAATTTGTAAAAAAAAAAAAACAGCCAATATTAAATAGCTTACTATAGATAAAAAGCTTTTTCAGTATATCTCTAAAGCGAATTAAAAAAAGAAGACAATAGTCAACTGCCAACTGATTAAGGTTTTAATGATTTTTTTTCTAGTTAACTAAAACAAAATAGCAACTTATCAAATTATAGTAATTAGATGTGTAACTTAGTTGACTATGTAAAAAACAATTTAATCTAGCATGGAAATCGAAGCATTTAAAAAAATATCAAAGTTTTATCGAGATATGAAAGCTAGGTTAAGAGAATAACAGATAGATGTACAAAACATTTTTCTATACGCTCTTTTACTTTTACAAACATCTTTCAATCACAACAGAAGGGTTCTAAAATTAATCAACACACTAGTTTAAAGATACTTTATAAATTTCATCATTAAGTTATTGATCTGCTTACATTACTATTTTTAGTAGAAGTTACGCAGTCCTAATTATGAATAAATGAAGCTTGATTTGTTTGAAACACAGTAAGTTTAATAGTAATAAGAATGGTTTTATTGCTTAGGAATTCATAAGAAGTTTGAGCCTGGAAGTGATAGTGCTTAACCGCAATTTATATAAAATGAGCTCCAGAATCTATTAATTTATCTCTACACTAAATCATTCAGGCAAAATAAGTGTGGAAAAGGATCAAATCAATGCATACAATATACTCTTTCTATACTTATGACTGACTTTAATGTAGAAATTAGTAAGAAATTAGATTTAAAAAGCATTAAAACCTATCACTACTAGAAAAAATAAAGTATCCTGAATGCATAATTTTTATTTATTAAAACTAAAACTTATAATTAACTAGACTGTAAAGTTTTTCTCAGGATTATGATAAGTCTAGTCATATATATAAATGTGTGTATATGCATGTTCATGTTTGTTTGTATTATGGATAGTAGTGACAATAAAAAAATTTAGATCTCATGATCCTATAGAGATGTGACACTTATCACCAAAACAAAAATCAGAAAAGTCATCAAGTTTCTAAAAAAAAAAAAAACTGATTACATCAGTAAATATTGTGATAAATTACCTCCCATTTGGGAAAAAAACATTACTGCCCAACTGTTGATTTCTTAATTGCATTTTTTCTCTAATATCATTTACACTTTTATATTTTAAATTTTACTTTGCACTTTAAAATTTTCTATTTGTTGTTGTTGTTGAAATGTTTAACTTGTTCTATGGTTGATGCTTGCAAACCCTGTACAACATTTTTTTTTTAAAAAATAACATTTTTACACAGCTAATGGCTGATATGATAACACACTTCTACTGTTAAATCCATTGTTTCGTGGTAATTTTTAACGATTAAAACTAGCATTTTTCTCATAACGTCATTGTGAAAGTGTGGAAATATCAATAAACTTCAGTAGATAGTCAGCTATTTTTAAACATTTCTTCAAACAACTTGATTATCTGAGTTAAATGACTTTAGCAAACTAATAAGAGTAAGATATACATAATCGGGCACTTTCTCATTACATGTTTTTTTCATACGAAATTTTTTTTAATTCCTTGGTAACAAAGCCTATGCTTAAATTTTTGATAATTTATCAACTTTGACTGGAAGCAACTTATTTAATAAAATATTTGAACTTACCTTTGTCTATAGTAGAGAAATGTGATATTTTATGATAGTATTTCACGGCTATTTTTTTATTCTATAAATTATAATAATCAAAAAATTTGTGAGAAAGGTAGCACAACGTTTTTCTTTTTATTTTGTATAAAAAAATTCAATAACTTTTGAATGAAAAAGGCTTTTAATGTATAAAAAAATTTGATATTTATATAGCTGTTGTAAAGAATTTATTATTTTCTGATTATTATTTTTTTAGGGTGATATGTCTCCCATCACATTAGAAAATATCTCTCTTTATGTCATCAGAATTTGCAGTCATACTTTTTTTTAACTAAAATAAGTCATCAAACATTATCAAGCTGTATATTCCTAAACATAATCTAAATAAGTTAATAAAATGAATATAACACTAAAAAAATAATCTCATTTCAAAAAGTGATCTAAATCTTTCTTCTATTTGTTTGAAATATCATCATTATTATATAAAACAACATTCTTCTCTCATTTTAGAGAATTATTATAACATTTATCATGTTCATATATTATTTTTTGGCATAAAAATAAACTAATAGCAATGGCAAACTATTATCTTTAGAGCAATTGTAATCCACCAGTCATTTAAAAAAAGATGTGTTTCTATTTTTTTTTCTTTAAGTGTCTATTAATTAAATGGCTCCCTATTTATTTTCTACTTCTGCTAAAAAGAGAATATTGCATATCTCTATTTTATTATGAAATTCGGATACAGATAGGGTCCACAATTGGCAGATAGTGGATTGGCCTTTAGAGCTTTAATTGTTAAATGTATTTGTAATACCTAGACCTTTATGAATATATGATAAATTAAATTTACTCTGACAAAAAATAAAGAATTTGCATTATCAGCATCATATCATCATCATTATCATCATTATTATTGTTGTTTCTGTTGTTGTTTCAAATATAAACTTTATTAATACTGAAAAAGGGCACATAAATTATATATGAAAATATAAGGTCTTAGATACAAATTAATACATTATATTGCATATACTACAAGAATTTACAATCTTGAATGTGATAATTAAAACCATAACTATGTGTCAAATTAGGATTACACAGAATTTTTAAATGGGAACTTGAGAAAAATACATGGAAACACATGACAGTATAAGAGAAAACATATATAGTATGTGGAGTTGGATTTGGTGTTAGATTAATATATGATTTTATGTAAAATGGGCCTATTTAGTGGGAAGGATTATAGTTTTCATAGCTGTCTTATTGTTCATGTGTTACATAAGTTGCATGTGAAAAACATGAGTTTAGAGATACAACTTGATACATGAGATTATGTATGCAATGAGGATTTACAATTTTGCTTATGATAAAAAAATGTGATTTACAATATTTGGAAGAATAAGATATATATTTCAAATTAGATTTATTATTATTATTATTATTATTATTATGATTATTATTAGATTATCTAAAAATTTTGGTTTGACAATGAATAGATAAACAAAAATATGAAGTAATCTAATCTAAAAAATTATTTTAAAGCATAAAGCTGGGATAGGATTTTTAATAAACAAAACATCAAGACATTCTGTGGTAGAAAGACAAAAAAACATTAATAAAGAAGAGTAGCTACTAGATTCAAAGCGATTTCACTTAACACCATAGTAATCCAAATGTATGTCTTTACATTAAGTAATACTAGACGATAAGTTAGAACTATTTTATAGAAATATAAAACTAACTTTTAATTATATAAGCCACTGAGGCTAGAAAATAATGAAAACAATGTAAGCCAATATGGTTTTTAGAAAAAATAAAATAAATGTGAAATAAAAATATCTGTTCATGGAAAAAATGAACATAATGATAAGTAGAAGTGATGTACTTTTACTGAAGCAATATAAATTAGAGTTATATTTTTAGTGACTGCAAATATCAAGCTGAAGCCCAAAAAAAATTGAATGAAAGTCGTTTTTATAAATTGAGAATTTTCATGAAGACAGCAGAAGCAAAAATATTAAAAAGCTATTATAAGAAAAAAAAATCAAAAATAATAGACAAAAAATAAATAATATTCAAAAGTAAAAAAACATTAATAGTACTATAGAGAACGCTATAACTCGAGTTATGTCAGAACAAAAAAAGATAGTTGAAAAAAAAAAATAAAAAAAAATAATAAGCATTAAAATTAAAGTGCAATCAGTTAAAAAAAATAGTCAAAAAAGTATAGATAAATATAACTAAAAGTTTAGTGCATAGATAGAAAAGAAATATCATGAAGAATATGAATTCAAAGAATCATACAATAACAAAAATTTAAGTGACAAAGATCGCAAAAATAAAATTGTAATCTAAATTCAGTGGATTATTTTTATTTATATAAATCAACCTTTATTTAAACAAAAGGGGAGAAAGATTAATAAACACGTTTGAGATTTCTGAAATCGTATCACCATTTTATAATAATGAAGACATTCTATTCGGCAAAATTAAAATAGCAATAAATAAATAAAATAAAAATTACTTAAAATATAATATGTGGGAAAGTAATTAAATATTAAGGAAATAGTAAACTTCCAGAAATTAAGAAATTGTATAATTTTAATTAAATGAAAAACTAATATAATACTTAAAACATTACTGTCAACAACAATCTACAAAATCAGAAGAAAGATAAAATATAAAAATTATATAACGCAAGATAAAAACTTAACATAGTGAAAAAGAAACAGAAGAATATTTGGAAAATCAATTAATTGGTATAAAAAGAAAACTAGGAACCCCATACAAAAATATTACCATCTATCATAATTATAAGTAATGCCATATAGCAAAGAATTTACTTTTACGTTTTGCTGAATTTCAAAAAGTTTTTAACAGTATTAGTCAAAAAGTTACTTCAGAAGGATTTGAATCCTACAGAGTAATGTAAATAAACTAATTAACATCTTAATAATATTTAATTATAATTCAAAAGCAGTCGTAAAAAATTGAGGAAAATTAGAAGCTAATTTAAAATTTAAAAAACAAACAAACATGAAGATCATTCTCCTCAGCTAGATTCATCACATATTTGAAAAGAGCAATGATAAAAAAATTGTACAAAATCAATGCATGAAAAGATTATAAATAATCTAAGCTATACAGATTATATAGTAATTCTTGAAAAAGTTGAGTCAATACTAAAATTCATATTTGAGATATTACAGAAGAAAGCAATAAAATACAATTTACATATAAATATGACCAAAATAATAGCAATACTGTTAAAAAAAAGAAAACTAAATAAAGTCAAAATTTATGAAACTGCCCTAGACAATTCAAAAAGTTTTCTGTATCAGGAAAGAAAAAAATATGAGTGGGTGATCTTAATTTTTAAAAAAAAATAAAACTAAAAAAAAAAAGCAGAATAAGATCATATCTACAAAGCAAAGTCAGAATTTGAAAAAATAAAAGTATCACTGGAAACATGGGGAGTAGCAAACAATCAGTATGAAAAATTTTAGCACTTGATAGACATTGAACAGAATATGATTTAGAATTCGATAAATACAAAAAAAAATTCAAATAATTAAAAGTACAAAAAAAGTAATCAAAAAATATTTTGATGAAAACGTTTGATCCAAAACTATAATAATTTGGTCACATAAGTAGAGTGAATGCTGATAGAACCTAAAACTCTAATTAATGTTATTATACAAAAACAAATAAAGGAGGAAAAACTATATGCAACAATTTCACTGCTCAACATCCTGGTGTTCCCAAGGATTTCTTATTACATGTCAATTATTAATTTTTCCCAAAGATTCATTAGAAAAATAAATTCACTATGTGCCAGACTTATGTGGAAGGGCAAGACCATGGCCATCTGTCTGAGGGATCTCCATAGGCACACAAAACTCAATGGGCTATCATTGCACTCTGTTTAATCTTTTGTTTCAGCATAAACATAACACCATCCTTAACCTATCTCACCATTTTCTCAAAGCATCATGCTTTACATCTGCTTATCTTACAGACACCCCTCCTCCTCCTGTGAGGAGTTAGTTGTCATTCTTAGTGTTAAATATTCCAAAATGTATCCCTCTACCTATTCAGGTTAACTCACAGAAAATTATGTAATGGGATGCATACCACCTAATTAATGAATAAATTCTGCCAATCCCATCACTGCTAACCTTTCCCAATCATTAAAAAGTCTAAAGGTTTCTCAAACAGAAATTTATTGATTTTTTGATTAAATTAAACCTCGGTGTTCTGCTCACATGCCATTTTTTGGTTTATCATAGAGGGTTCTCATGCTTGGACCCAGTCTGCCCTTTATGTAGATGAGATGATGACCCAATAATATATATTCTGAGCCATTGTACATCACTCTAATGGGATAGAGACTTTATTGCATCCATATACAAAACTAAAGTGCCTCTCCTCACCTGAGTGATTTCTAGCATATCCAATAGTATCTTTCCATCCATAAGATTCATAACTTTTCTGATGTTTGCCTATTGGTCACCTTGGTTGACCATAAGAAATTACTTATGGCAAAACCTCAGGCCATCAGAAGCAGAAAAGAAAAATTAGCTCGAACATACATCTACTATGCTACATGGAGCCTTGTAGCAATGGACAATTTATGATTGAACAGTTGATTTTTTTACGCCCACCATTGGTATTGGGTTATGTAACCTTATTATAGTGTCTGTTAACAACATAACTCTGTTATTGCAATAATGTAATTCTTTGAGCTCACAATAAAATTTCTTGATTAAAAAAAGAATAGAGTGAAGATAAATGCATTACATACATAGTTACAAAGCATATAAATCCTGATGAAGATGATGATGAAGAGAAATAATTCAGTCTTCGTCAATAACTAATCTTTTATTTATATGGTAAACATATAAATTAATTGAAATCTATAATATATTTAGTAGAGTAACAGGCTTGAATATCCACATTGATAATTTTAGTTATAATTGCTATTAAAATGTAGTGCAAAATAGAAATTACTTCTAACATTAATGATAAAAATAAAAATAAAAGAAGCATTCTATATTAATGGAAATATTAATGCTATAAATAGAAAAGACACTTGCTTTGATATATCGAAGAAATGGTCCACGTAACATGTGCTAATTTTATATATCTTTGTATATATTTTATTATGTATTTTTAAGAAAGCTATGATTATGAGGCATGGATCCTCGAAAACGTTTAGCTTATTTTTATTATATTTATTTATAACTTCTCTTTTTTTAACTTCATTTTTAAGTTAATATTTTTTATTTATATTTTACGGGAAGTAATTTATTTTATTAATGATAAAACTAAATTGTAGGCGAAAGTAATTTATATTATAAAAAATGAATCCTATAATTTTTATAAGTGAGTAGAGATTAATAGATATGTTTATATACATTTCAATTAAACTCGGAGCATTAACTAATATAAGAATTACGACTATATTATTACATTCATAATAATGGTTGGTTTATGTTAAATTGCTCTCTTCTTAAATATAAGCTGTTTAATATTTTGCAATGATACAAACACAATTTAAAAATTAGTTGTAGTTGTACAGATCTTCATATTAGATAACGCTTGTTATATATAAAAACTTCTGATTGTTGTGATAACTTGTTAAACAAATGTTTGGACCCGTAACTAAAACTGTACTATAGCTAAAAACCTGTGTAGCGTAAAGATAGATTTTTTTTTAAATTTTTTAGTACCATTCATTGTATTTTGAATTTTACATTTTCATAATATTCTTCACAATTCTTTTGTTTAGTTTTCATTTATTTATTAATGTTATATGTTAGCAAATATTTTTTTGAAAATCAAACTCTATTTATATTTTCTCAATATATTAAACTGTCAGCAGTAGTATTCATTTCTTTTAATTTTTATGATAGTTTATTTTTTGTCTCTTTTTCATAACATTTATGGCAATCTAGCATAGGAATTGAACTAGTGACCTCTAGATTTGTGAATACTGAATTTAAAACTAGTCTTTAATTAACTGTCAAAAGTAATAAATTAGGTGGAATTTAAATACTTATCTATATGGATTTTCATGATATTCATTTTTTTCTTTTTAAATTTATTGAGTAGTTGACAAATATTATAGATTGTTCCAATTAGAGTGACCTGTATAGCACCCAGCCCAAGTCATATGAGCCAATTGTTAATTATTTTTCTTTTTACTTTTCATTATCTGATGAATTTATTATGTTTTTTCTAATTAAATGATGTGCAGAAGCCTTTATTCTAGATATATCTATCATTCTCTTTTTTATAACGTTTCTGTAATTTTTAATCATTTCTCAAAGTAACATCTAGTTCTATCAGTGTAAGTCCTTTCACATTTATATGGTACTCCAAATGAAATTATTGCTTTCAGCAATTCAAATTCAGAAATTTGAAGAAGTTAAGATTCTTTACAATGTAATGACTTTGGAAATCTGTTCTGATATTATAGTCATGGCAGAGTTTTTATTTTATCTTACATATTTAATATGTAGGGATTTGGTACATAATTTTATAATGTAATGGCTACAAATGGGCAAGGTTCAACTTACTCAATATGCCTCATGAATTGCAGCGAATTGAAATATCAAAATAGAAGGCAATTAGCTTTTCTAACAAATATGCATCATAAATGAAAGGTAAATTTAATGAAACATAGGATGATAATGATATAATCTTTATTATATTTGACAGATTTGGTTAGCAAATTGTAATGGTATAACAAAATTGAAAGATTCCATCTTGTTAATGCCCAACTATAATAATATGAAGCCAAGGTAACCAATACTTCAGACCAAAATAGTGTATACCTAGGAATGAAACAGAACATCCTATATAAAAGTTTCATACTTTAAATGTTCTTTAAATTCTATACATCTAGATCATCTTTATAGAAAAGTGGTCGTTTAGTTATATAATAAATATATAGAACAAGAAGCTTTATCAGCTTATGTGTCCAACTTTACTGGCAGTTGATATGATAAGAAGCTAGCTTTTGAGATGACACCTCAATACTAACTAAATCAAACTCATAATATAAACAAAAAACGTTTTCAACTTTATTACCTCTCTCAATACTTCAATAGTCATATTTACCATTAAAAACAACTAATGAGACTTGATTACTTGCCAAAATATAAAATAGAAACAATGGGAATATTTTACTGAATCTAATTTATATCAACAAACAACTAAATAATTTAATTAATATCTCTAAGTCATTAATGTTCTATAATATAATTGCTGATTAATGTTTACGCAAGTGATCATTTGCATTTAAATATTCTCAGGATAAAAATAATTGGTACTTATTTTTTAGACCATACAAGCTGTCTGATAGTGCTTTACACTCTTTAATACATATAAATATAATATTACCCGGCCGTCCTTTCTTTATTATCCGAGTTATGGTATTACAAAAAAATAAAGTCTAAATTAATTATTGGCCCATTTCTTTATTATCTTATGTCTGGTATTATATTTATATCAAAAAAAAAATAATAAGTCTACATTAATTTATCTACTTATTTTTCATCAAAAACGAACAAGTTCATTTTTGTTTTTGCTTTTAAAAACACGCTTTTATTTTAATAACGTTACCATGCCGAACTTTTTTGTCTTTATTGTCCGATTTTAGGTATTATTTTGAGTTTAATTAAAAAAAAATTATGTGTATAAATTAATTGCAGTACTTCTTTTGGATTGAAAACAAAGTATAAATTAATTTATCTACTTATTTATTATTGGAAACGAACATGTTCTTTTTTGTTTTTCTTTGAAAAACATGCTTTTATTTTAATAACCTTACCATGCCGAACTTTTTTTCTCTTTATTGTGTGATTTCAGGGTCAGAAAAGAGGAATATGTCAGCATGTAGTGCTGGAATGTGCAGGGTGGGGGCTGATGTTTTTGGCAATCCAAAGGATCGTCCAAAAGATGCAGTAGCCTAACAGACCTTTCAATGCAACCTCAGTGAAGTGTGCGCATTTGAAGAATTTTATGAAGCACATAAGTGGGCCATAAGATTGGTGTGCAATGACATCTAGGCCTGTTAACAGCTAATATGAACAGAACTGTTCGAGAGGCTGTAAGTTTGACCACATAAACAGCATTTTTATATGTTTTTGCACATAAAAAGTGTCATCAGGTGACTTGTATGGTCTAAAAATAAGTACCAAATAATTTACTTAACAAACTCAAGTATTTCAAAATGACCAAAGGGTAATAATAAGTGATTTAAAAAAATCACCAACTTACTTTAAATAAAACAAGTGGTATATCTTTATTTATGATCTGTATTCTCTCTTTCTTTTAAGAATGGCAACAACAAGAAATTAACAAAGCATACCATCTTTTTATTTTATAGATTTTTTACTTGATTTATATGACATTCATGTTTATAACACTTTGTAATAATATGTTTATGAAGCTAAATTTGTATCTGAATGAAGGCCATTTGCTCTTTAAGACTAAAAAGATGCAATAATAATAAATGTCATTTGACAATATTGGATGGTTCAAATTCAAAGATACATTCATTTTGGCAGAATCATATTCAGTTTGCAATAAAAAAATTATCAATATTCTCCTTATAGTGTGACAAACTTAAATATATATATTTCATAAATTACACTTTTGTCTTTTGAAGTCCAAATACAGACTTCTTATACTGGTTCTATCATGCTACAGATGATTCTCAATTCTAGACAAAACAATTAATATGTTCCTCTATACTATGTCTATTCTTCAGAATCCAATAAAACATTTGTCGCTAAATTATAATAACACAAGTAAATATCTTCATATAATAAAGTCTCATAAATTATAAAGAGATTATTTTGTTTATGTATATAAATACTTGCATATAATATATAAAATATTAATATAATAAACTACCTCTTAAAACGCATCTTAATTAAGGTTATAAATTATATGTCAAAAGAAAATAAATTTCACTAATGACAATAACATCAATACATTTATGTATATAAAAGTTCTTCATGAGAACAAACACCAATAAAATTCTTGTAAAGCACACTATATATATATACTATGTATATGTCTATATTATGCATTGTAATGGTCAGATGAGCCAATAATAGCAAAATCACCACTAGGGTGACTTCAACCACCACAACTCATACCAACCTACATCCTACTTCGTTTTTTCTTAGGTTGTGATCAAGAAGTAGAGACTCTTAAAACTAGCTTCTAATTATATGACCTCGTTGTGACAAACAAGACACACAATGCAAATATATATATATATAACACTTTATTAATGCAAATATATATATATATAACACTTTATTAGTATTAAAGTTACAAACAAATAAACAAAAGAAATGACTACTGCTTAATTTGGTTTCTAGACTTATAAAATAATGGAAAATACATTAATTGATGATTACATATATAAAAGTTTTACTGTATAACATATATATAAATAAGAAGCATCGGGTGATGTATGTATTTTGATATTTGGGGCAGTATCACTCAAGCAGGTACATAATAATAAATAAAGCAAGGTAAGTTTATTAACTTTAAAAAATATGGTTAAATAAATACATAACTCTCATGATCATGATCATGACCAATAAAAGCTGAATATCAAGCTCTAATATACACAAGGGATAAGGAAGGTGGTACTGAGTTACTAAAGTAATAAACACATAAAGATGTAGACTGGAATATGATTGCCTTCATGATGTCATGTCCAAGTCTTATAATAAGGCAATAACAGAAATACATTAGCTTTTGCAAAGTTAAATGGGTCATGGAATGAAGGAATGAGTGTCTTCATATAACCCTTAAGAACTCTCATTACCAGGCAGGATTGATCCACTGCACTGGTAACAAGAAATAATATCCTCTGGGTCTGAAAAATAAAAGGAATGATCCTGCATTTGCGTGGAACTTATTTAGAATAAAGCCGTCAAATTAAATGTTCCAAAGCAGAGATAATATACTCCTGCTGAAGCAATGCAATAAATAATCATGAAATTAAACAACCCAGTAATGCTAAATTTATAGAAAATAATAAGTATTTGGACTTAAATTTAAATAAAATAAAAATGTAAATGGACAAGTCATAGGTTTATAATATGTGGATATCTATTCTATAGGCTAAATCAGCCTACGCAATTATTAAAATATTTTCGATAAAATTTATTCTCTGCTTAATTAGAGATCTGTCTCATATGTCTTACATATTTACAGAATTGTTGATATGATAGCCTACAAAGATAATACATTAAATTGAATTAAAAGTTTTAGAGAATAAACTATCGTATCATACAATTTACATATATATTTGTCAAAAGAAAAGAAATGAAGTTTTAACTTTTAACTTCGAACTATAAATTTTATTTTAGAACTGCAAGTTGTTTATAAATCACCTGCATGCAGTATACATATATATATATTTGTCCCTTCCCAAAACAGAAAATAAGGTTTGCTTTTAACATTTACACCAGATATGTTAACAACATATTCATCACAGCACCGAAGAATATATAATAACAGGTATTGAAAATAAACTACAAACAGTCACAGGTTTAATTTTTAACTGTACTGATGAAAATGAACAAAATGTGATTAATTATCTGCATCTAAAAATTCAGAGAAAACACACTGCACTCAACTACTGCATGACAATCAAACCTTTGCACATAAGAGGGTACATGCACCCACTCTCAAGATCTCCCAGTTCATGCAAATTTGCGGGACTTTCAGCACTTATGCAAATTTGAAGCTGACAAAAAACATCTCTTGCTATGTCAGAGATTTGATAAGTGTAAGATTCAACCATAGAACAATTGCCAATAGAAATGTGCTCTTCTACAAAAACATAACCCAGAATAACAACAAAAAAGATAAACAACATCTAAGTTTACCTTACATCCCCAGCATTTGTCAAAAAATTACATAATGAATTTAAAGTAGGATTTAGAACTCTGCCAAACACTAACAAAATAATTAATAACACTAAGGATAAAATAAACCTAGAATCAATGCCACAGGTGGTATACAAGATTGCATGTTCTAAAGCAAGATGCAGTGCAATATATTATAATGAAACTCAAGCCACAGTCAGTAACAGATTGTCTTAGCATAAGTATGCATATAACAGATTTTTAAACAAAAATGAAGGCAATTCTATATTTTATTCATCATCAAAAGGCAGTTAATTATGTATTTGAACTCTCCAGGACTGAGATAGTGTGTGCTGAGACAAACAATGCCAAAAGGAAAATCAAGAAGACTTACTTCATTGCTAGTGACATAAATGCTATAAATAGAAAAGACATGTTTCACAATTTCAAAAAAATGAATGGTATCAGTTGTTTTGCATAAATTTGCATACAATGAGTTTAATACATATTAAAGCTATAAATATGGGGTAAACAGGCTCTGAAAGTGCTTAGCCAATATTAAGATTTAGAATTTAGTAATTTCATCTTTATACATTGAAGAATATTGTATTAATTATGAAGATCTGGTGAAACAAATTTATTATTATATAAATCATTGTAATTGCAATAATGGTTAAATGTCATTCATTTTGAAAGAATGAATTTTAAATAGGCAAATTTAAAATCACAAATAAAATTAAAGTACAAATTATAATCAGTGAGGAGGGATTTAAATATCTTGCTTTTATTTAATTACTGGACTTTTTTTGAGATAATGTCAAATATTTTAATTATTGAAATAATTTACTAAATTTACCTCTGTCTGATTCTTAAACAATAAATCTAGCAAAATTTAAGAAAGATTGAGTATATATTGCAATAGTTTATCTTCCTTACTATGTACAATTAATTAAGCATGTGTTAAAAAATATTTAAAAAATGCAATATGACGTCTAAATAATATAGTAAGAAACACATAAAATCATTAATATATAATTTGTGGAAGCAAAAAAAATAGCATATTGAATGGGCTTTAATTTTTTATTGGTAGCATTATATACTAGTTGCTTCCTTTTGATGGTGACAGCATAGTATATTAGCAATTTGGATCATCAATGGTAGGCAGAGACTTGATTGACCTAATTCTATAAGACCAGGGAATTCCATACTCAGCTTCACTGAAGATGGCCAGAGAAATTGTGGTGAACCACTCACTGATCATAGTGTTATGTAATTTGACACAGCTTTAAAAAAAACTTTAGAATTACAAAAACTAAAACTTTCTTCTTTTCTCCTATATATATCTCAAAAACAAAGTCATCCAAATCTTTCCAAATTGACTAATTAATTTTAAACTTAGAAACAATTATTTTTTTTATTATCTAAAAAAAATCTTACTGATTATAATCTTAATGCAATTTAATTTTGAAATTTTATTAATTGCATTACTTTGATTTTTATCAAATTCCCCAATAATTACACTTTTGTCACCTTTTATTGTATTGACAATGCTGCACTAAAATATAAATTCTAAAATTAGAATTTAGTACCTACATTTTTTTAATATCAATTGGGTTTTATTAATTAATTAGAAAGTTAAACTTTCTTTGCAGATTTGAACCTCATCTTTTTTCTCACATACCAACTCATAATTAAATTTCAAAATAAAATTTACATTTTAATAATAAAATTACATTTTTTATACATTATATTTTTTAAAATGCCTTAATATTTTTAATTTAGTAACAAAATATATACATAAAGCATATATATATATATATATGTGTGTGTGTGTGTGTGCGTGCATGTATATATATGATCACTTCAGTATATATATATATATATATGTATTAAAACAAAAAAAATACCTGGTGGATTGTTGGTATGTCATGACAATCCCCCCCCCCCAAAAAAAAGAACAAAAACAAAATGTACCCATAATCTTTTTTTAAAAAAATACTTAATTATTTTAGTGACTTTTTTGTACTATTACTATTTTTTCAAAATTGACAGTTACTGTAAGAGTTTAGGTTTAATCTTGTTTGACTCAGATTAACACTGCAGCTTATCTTTAGTTGACAATGCTCAAATTTCATGAATATTAAAAATTGACATTCCTTAAAGCTTTCTTTCTGTTTGTTAAACTAAGATGAACTAACAGGTGTATCAAAATTATTTCAGATATTGTTACCATTAGAATTTTCATCTTATTCTTCAGGAAATGTATAGCAATTCATTTTTAAAATATTTTTTTCTTTCATAGTTATCAATATTTTTTCCTCTACAGATGATATTTAGTTGTCTAGATATAGAGCAAAAGGAAACCAAATCCTTTAGCTAATAAGTCTTCTTTAGCAGTCATTCTTGATATTATTTACTCCAAATAATGTTTTATTAATTAAAATTTAAGCAGAATAAAAACAAATTCACTATAATAAATTTTGTTATTTCTTCTCAGTTAAAATGAATGTCAATAATAATAAAAATTTACAAACACAATCCCTTTTTCCTCTGCTGAATCATTAAGCACCATGGCAATCTAACTTACACTTTCATGAGACAATAAATGTCTAAAACTTATTGTTAATATAACTATTGATTATTTTTAATTTTTTTTTTTTTTAATATTTTACAATTGTCTCAAAATAAATAAATGACTAAATTTTACAGATATCTAAAACAAATCTAAGCAGCCAAGGACACATACAATATATAAATACATATTGCACAACATAAGTCCTTTTTGACAACAAATTACATTTTTGTACACTTTATATATTACAATCATTAGAATTTCCCAAAGTGATTTGCATATAATTTGTTTATTTATTTTGTATATTATTAACATTACCAAATCTACAATCATAACAAATGTATATCACAATAGTGGAAGGAAATAAGAAAATAATAATAAAAATATACAACAAAACTGAATGGAGATAATAAATGAAGAGAAAAAAAATTGCAACATTTTCTACAATTAAAAATATAATATATATATAAACAATTTTAGAAAAAAAACTATATATGTCAAACTAATAAAAATATTGATTTTTCTTTACTAATAAGTAATTCAAACTTTAAGCATAATCAAAAATAAATATCTCTGCTTCCTTACATTACTTTCTATCAATAACCATATATACATACTTTTTAACATATACATAATGATCTCATAATTGACTGCAAAGATGGATCCTCCCAATCTTTAAACCGGTCAAAACCCTTAAACAATCCCAATATCAATAGCAATCAACAATTTCAAACTGTTATCAAGGCAACCTCCTTTTAACAATATATATATATATATATATATTGATTATATATATATATATATATATATATATATATATATATAATCAATATTAAAGTCAGTCTTAATATTTCAATATATATATAATGATCTTTTACAGGCTGATAAATCATAGCTTTCATTAATTTGTACCCTGTTGGCATCATAGTTCTCCATATTGCAGATAAAAATTGAATCTATTTCCCAATAGTACAGAGCTACCTACATTTGATTTTATTTTTTAAATCTTCAAACACTGCTTCAACATCATAAAAAAATACAGGGACAACAAATCAATAAATTGAAGATTCCTTTGAATTGGAAAAAGGATTTATCATAATACTTAATTTATAAATTCAATGTGTAATCTAAAACCACTTATTACTTTTTTTTTTGTTTTGAAAAAAATGGGAAAGTGGGAAGTGGAAGCAAGAAGGAAAAGATATCGTCAAATGTAAGTTTTCAAGGTTTATTTTAGTTTTCCATAATACTATCTAAAATTGACTTACAAATTAATTTATCTAGAATTTCAAGCAACCTTTTCTTATTTTTAATTGACAGATTTGTTTGGAAATTTTATTCTTGTCTTTAAAATTTTTAAATTTCTTTCTTATTTACTTATGAAAAGATATTAAACAGTCTTAACCAACTTTTTTCTAGTTATGGCTAAAAATGTGACAATTTCCATCGGCTTCAACTCTCTCTAATTTTGGCATTTTTAATACTACCATTAAGATTTTGCATTATTTTTCAAGGTTAACAAAGGTTCCATAAGATGCTGTCCTCTCTTGAATTATTTTACAAGCAAAAATCAATATATTCAAATTTTAGTTTTAACAATGGAAGAGGGCAGTCCATTCTTGACACTGATTGGTTAATAACCGTAGAAAACCAAGAAAACAGCTTGTCAATAATTTTTACCATTACAATTTCTTTTGTTTCATTTTGAAAATGATAAACTAATGTTTTAGACCATTTTAAAAGTATTTTTTGACAAATTATAAATTATTTTGATAAAATGTGCTAAAAATAAAATTATTTTAGAAAAATAGTTAAGACTTTAGCAAAAATTATTTACTTTTCTGCAATGTAAAATTGGGAAAGAAATCACTGATATCAGCAAAACTTTTTGGTTGGTGAGTAATGTTCATTTTAGATTTGCTACTATCAAATATTTTTATAATTATAAATAAAAATTTATTTTTGAAAAAAATTTCATTCACTTTCATAACCTGACAAATTATTAATATACTTTTTACAAATGAAACTAAAGTGAATATAATATTAAAAGATGAATATATTTTGATGCTTGAGTTTGTGAATTGATGCTTCAGTTTGTGAATTGACCAATTAAAAGTTTAGACTTTGACCTCACTTGGCCAATAAAATAATCAGCAAAAAAGAAGTTAATGCAGTTACTAAGATTTTATTAAAAATATATTATCTATATTTATGTTACAAAAAGTGAGAAGGGGAAGAAGTACTGTCAATTGTAGATATGGTCGACTATTATAAAAACAATAATTATCAACGACATCCTATGCAAATTTTAAATAAAATCAATTTAATTAGAAATGAATTGATTGATTTTCTAACAACTATAACAAAAAATTGAAAAAAAGGTTAGCATGAAACTTAGTTTTTATTTCTTCGTACTCCTACTGCCTGATAGTTGTTTTTTTAACTTCACATAAAAAAGGCATTGGTGCTTCTTATGAACAAAGTAATTTGCAGCCATGATGTGAATGGACAATGAAAAATTATTCTACTCCTCCTTATTATTAATGAAGAATACTTAAGTTTATTTTAATTTTTAAAAAAAAAAAATATTTACTGTAATGCAAAAATGTTTCAATTTTATCTTTTAGTTTTCTGTTCTATTTTTTGTCTATTTACGAATCTAGATTTTAGGTATATGAAGTATGTTGAATTTTAAATTTATCAATTAATTATCCCAGAATTATTTTATGATGTTTTAAAAAACAATTAAAGATGAAATTGAATGTAGATAGATAGCCAAGAAGATTGATACCTTTTCTTTTTCTATGTAAAACCTTATATGAATAGATTAAAACACTGATATCATTACAACAAATTAAAGACATATATGATTTATTTGTAAGTAACAAATACTATCAGAAAAAACTAAATAAGTAGACATTCTTGTTAATGAAAGCTATTTCAACTTTTTTTTTAAAATTGTCATTTATACAACTATGCTACAATTTTTTAATATTAAAACTGATTCATTACAAAACTCAGTCCTACTGGTAAAAAGAGCCTTTCATAAGAATATATCCATAAACAAAACATTTATTTTCTTTTTTTAGGATTTTATTGTATTAAAAATTTTTCTAATAAGTAGCTCATTATTTTTTATTTTATTTATGCAAATTACTTTAAAATATAAATCAGTTTAAATATCTTAGCTTTTAAAAAGGTAGACTTGAAGTTTGAAGTGCATCTATATTTGCTTCAATTATATTATCAACTATGCACAGATATGATTTTGATATATTTATTGCATGAAAGAGAGACTTGTATTGACTTAATTTTTATTTAATGATGCTTCATAATATTCTAAAAGCACCAAGATGGCAAGATTACAAGATGAATGTTATAATATTAAATCCGTTATTGTAGGTCACAACTTCATTGCACTGGATATGTGAAGCACATAAATAACACAGACTTTTTAAAAACACTTTATAGTGATGTTGAAATGTTTTTAGAATAGTATTAAATCAATTAACTTATAAAAATTATTTTTAAATATTCTTAAAATGTACAATATTGAATCCTTTCATTGCTATAGCTGATAATGGTTATGAAGTCTTTTTTAAAAAATGCTGCAAAAAAGGTTAAAAGGAACTAAAAATCAGTATTGTTATATTTATAATATTTGTTTAGTGTAATTTTCACTATACCATTTTCACACAAGGTAGGGACTGGTTTATATCTGTTCTTAACACCTTATGGAGAGATGAAATCATAAATATATGACCAAAGATATGTGGAAAAGATCTATGATACCCAAGATGCATATTTCATGCTGAACCAGAACTCATCAGTTGGCCCAGACCAAAATTTCTTATATGTATCTTTATCATGCAGGTAAAAATAAATCTGTACCTTGTTTGAGAGTGGTGGTGTAAAAATTATACTACAGAAAATATTATTTATTATTGGATAGTCATTGAGTTTAATAAAAGACTAATAAAAATTATTCATATATAATACAGGTGCTTCACAAATTTATATCTATACTCATTATAAAATTTATCTTTAATCTTTTATTTTTTGCCCTTTTCTATATGATGTTTGAATACTCCATTTAGGGTAAAATATTCTCAACAATCTCTCATAGAGAAATAGTGAAGGTGGGGGATAACTCACTTGATTGAATAAGTAATCTCTTTTCTTTTTTTGAAAAGTGTAAGTGACAAAAACTTGAAAGAGCTTAGCTAGTGTAAAAGGATATAAGCAAAATATTTATATTGTTAAAAACAGGTTTGATAAAGATTACAAAAGCAGAAATATCTATAAATATTTAAGATTAATTGTAAAATACATACGATGTTCCATTAAATATCACAGCACATTGTAGTTAAAAGTTCATCTGATTTCTTTGTGCTAATTAATTTACTCTTACATATATGAGTTGTTTTACTTTTTTACAAGCCTATTACAGTAAATAAAAATTAATTCTTCCTTTGAAAATTAGATTGTAAGTCAATTTTCATAATGCTTTATGAATCCATTGATTAAAATATCATGCTATTATGCTATAATCTGATTAAAATTTCATATAAGAGCTAGGAAAATTTAAAAAAATGATTTCATTTTATTCATGTTGATAGATACAACATTGCTTTAAATATCATACTGCGCTCATGTTTGGAGGTTTTAGCTATATTTCATATATTATGTAAAAATGGCAAGCTATGTCCTCTTCGGGGAGGGGAGGAGAAAAACAATTATATTACAAGAAAAATGTATTAAATTTGTTAGTATAGGATTTAGAATATTTTCTTTCTTCCTAGTTAAGATCAGCTAGATACTAATTACTAATAATAATTAAATAGCTTTTTAATTTGGCTAAAATCTTAAGTTTGCTTGTAAATTCTGTTCTCCGAAAATCTTGACTGATTAGAGCAGGATTTCAACATTATATCTCAGGACAAACTGATGTCCTAACTCACGAATCTTCATATATATATATTAAAAATATGTTTATAAAAAATATTGATTTATATATATATCATTGCATGATATATATATTTTAAAAAATGAATAAAAGTAATTGTATTCATTTAAAAAGAGAAATGGTTTAATGCCCGAGTTTTTTTTTTTTTTGTTATCATTTGGTAAAAAAAATTGAAAAATATGCACCTAATAAAAATTTCAAAAGACATTATTAAAAGCGGTACTTTTAACTTCACAAGTCATCAGTCAGTTTTTAAACAATCTCATTTAAAACATAAAAAAAAAAAATTCAAACGAAAAAGATTTCTAAAATTATTCTCGACTTTTTTATAATCTCATATTTGAAAATAAAAACAACTTATTACTGAAAATCTAACACCACACAATTACTTACTTAAAGATATATAACATACTTTGCACATTTCTAAAAATTTATTAAAAATATTTGATACTTTGCTATTTTGTTTTGTAGTATTCTCTTAAGACAAGAAAACAGTTCAATCAAATCTAAAACGAGAAATAATTTTAGCACAAAAATAAATGTTTATGCTTAGTCTGAAGGTGAAATGATTGTCAATATAAATAAAATAGTATTTATTAAATATTATATATATGATTTTATAAATTAATATAAGTAAGAAAATAAAAATCGATGTTTACTTAAATCCTCGCAAGAAAATATGTCTCGAGAAGAGTTAGAATATAAATTTCTCAAAAGTAGATTTTGGAAGAGTGAATATGAAAAAGATGCAAAAGAAAAATTAATATAAAATAAAAGTTGTACAATTAATACTTGTAAATTAAAAATTATTAGAAGCTATTGAGTTATATCGCTAAAAATGTATTTTGTTTATTAAAGAATGATAATGAAGTTAAAAGACAGCTTAACAAGGGATTAAAAATTAAAACATTAATTCTGATAATAAATTTTTATTATTTATGAAAATGTAGAGGTTTGGATTTTATAACAATTAAAGTAATAGAATGAATCACAAATAATAATAATAATAATAATAATAATAATAATAATAATAATAATAATCATAAAGATGAAATTGAACTATACATATTGCCACTCAATTCTGAAGCATAGTATGCAAAGAAAGGCTCTTCAAAAATAGAAGCAGCCTTGTTATTTAAAGCAATTCTAACAACAGTCAAACAGTGAAAAAAATATGTTCCCATAGTGGTACAGCTTGATATCGAGGCTGCCTTTGATTCGGTAAACATATCTACACTCTTAGAAATGCTTGGAAACTCTCAAATCCCTAGAACACCCCTACACCTAATAGCTAACCTACTTTTAAATAGAGAGATTCATGTAACACTAAATGAAAAAACCTCCCTGTCATTCACCCCAACTCAGTCAATATCCCAAGGGCCCCCTCTTAGCTCATTGCTGTTTATATTATACATTAATCCCCTCATTAATAGCATACAGCAGACTTTTGGTGGAATTGAGATACCTGGAACAGCACAGCAAACTGCATGCCTTGCATACATGGATAATGTTAATGTCTTCCTGACATCCAAAAAACAAATACCACAGCTGCAAAAGATACTGCAAGAATATTCGCAGAAATACAAATTAAAGTTTAATCCAGGAAAAACTACAGCTTGGACACTATTCACTGGAAAGCAATTTGCTTCAAACTACAACTCAAAGCCCATCCCTTTCTTTGGGTTCCCATTTCATATGGGAATCATGGGAATGAGATGTCACATTCAAAATAAGCTGAAGAAAGAAGCTGGAAGAATAGTAGACACTTTATCCAAAACGTATATGTCACTATATGCAAAAGTACAGCTAATTATAACAAAAATAGTTTATTATGTGCAGTCGTTTCTTTCTTCAAAGCATTTATAGCAAGAATTAAAACCATATATAATAAGTTACTCTGGTCTAAAAAAAACCATAGCAATCTCATCTAAAAAACTCAACAAACCCTTTATCAAAAATGGTCTTGGCTTTCATAGCATTAACATCTTCCAATTACAAAAGCTGAGAAACCTAATAGTCACCACAATTGCAAAATTTCCTGGACTTAGACACTTGGTCAAGGTCAATCGAACAGATAGGCTGCCTCCAAAAAGATTATTTTTGCTACCATTATCTATCAATACAAAACCCCTGTACATAATCCAGATAAGTTTCTAAATAAACATTCATACTGTGAAATCTATGATTTAGTCGACACTCAAATTGATGTGAGTGCTTCCTCTCCTATGTTAGAAATTAACAACAAGAAATTGCTCAAGGAATTTTAAAAAATGGGTAATTGAGCCCAAATATTTTGACTTCATAATCAAAATGAATATAGTTGCCATGCCAACAACACATTTTCTATATCATAAGAGACTATATTTATCCATTGATTCCTTCTGTGGACTGTCCCACCAAGCAGAGGAGACATTAAATGACCTTATATACCAGTGTGTGGCTCTAAACCAAACACAACAGATTATGTGTAATGCATAAAGAAAGCCAGGTATCACAATCAATCAAATACTTGGTGCTTTCCAGGAGAGATCAATACCTAGCATTGAGTGGCTACATTCATCTTATATGCATTCTGGTGCACCAGATGCACTTTCTTGATTGGAAAAAATACTAGATGCCATCCATTCACATTTAAAAACAAATTAGCATGCATTAAAAATTTTGACAGGCTAATAACCTGTCCACTTTTATATGCAGCAGCTTGGTCTCTGTTAAAACAGCCATCAATGTTGTAAGTATATCATACACTCAGTTAAATCAATATCAGCGAAATTCACAACTTTTTTATCAATTTAATTAAAAAAAGAGAGAGAGATTAAAATGAACTATAGTGACATATGCAAGAATTAATGAACAATCAATTAAAATTGGACCATACACAATCACAATGGTTTATAATTAGAAGAAATTGCACACTAGCATAAAGAAAAAGAACTATGTTCTTGCTTATTATCAGAAGAAATTCAAAAAATTGCACACTTACATAAAGAAAACAGACTATATTCTCATTTGAAATAGAACTCTGGCAACTAAATGAACTAATTAATAATGGACAATGCTTAAGCAACTTGATATAGGTAATAATGCCAAATAATTCAATGTAAAACATGCAAACAATGTAAAGTTTCTTTGAGTTAATAAAGTGCTTTTTGAAACATAATAATAATAATAATAATAATAATAATGTTGTTGATGATGATGATGATAATAATAATAATAATAATGTTGTTGATGATGATGATGATAATAATAATAATAATAATAATAATAATAATAATAATAATAATAATAATAATAATAATAATAATAATAATAATAATAATAATAATAATAATAATAATAATAATAATAATAATAATAATAATAATAATAATAATAATAATAATAATAATAATAATAATAATAATAAAGTTAAATCTATCTGGTCTTAAAGGAAATTAGGCAAAATCATTATAGAATTTATCTAATATCATAACCAGAAATAATTATACTTTCAATTATATTAAATGAAATCCAACTTTAATTTTAAGTTCAAGTAAAAACGACTTAAAATCTTTCACATAATAGTGATTATAAAGCTGAATATGTATTGGACAAATGTTTTAATGCATGTAATTTACAGTACCCTTCAAATTAACAAATTGAGAATGTAAATGAAAAAAAATTAATATATTTTAACTAAAGCGATATAGCTAAATGCTTAGTAAAATTAGTAAAAATTTATTTAATGTTTGTTTGATGTTGGTGTTACAATAGCATATTTTCTATAGAATTATTAAAGTCAAATAATGTATATTCCATAACATACTATATACCTCTGAATTTTAAATAAATTCATAAGAAATTTTATTGTTCAATTTATTGTTTTATGATTTATTATTTTAGAAGAAAATGTGAGTTGGAAAGCAAATCATTAAATAAAACCAAATAATGGGCTAAAAATATAAATATAATATCTGTAGTAACTAGATAGCATTAAAGTAGTTAATCACTTTAATATCCACACTCATATATTCTTTATCAATTTACTTGTTTTATGATGACTGTTGATTATTTTGCCTCTATTCATAGAACATGCATCAATCTTTTTGATTTTATTAATTAAAAATAAGAAACTCTTCTAGATTTGTATTAGGGAGTCATTAGGTTAATCAGTAAAATACAAGTTAGTCTTTAAAATAATAAAATTTTAGAAAAATCTAAATAAAAAGATCATATGATCAAAAAGTGTACATGAGTCCCAAATAAGCAAATATGACAGTAGAATTTTGACTTGCATAGGGTAATGATCTTTTATTATGTATAACTTCAATAAAATCTCTCATTTATTTTAATAGTGAGTGTAAAATCTCATTCTAACAGCAACCTATTCTATATCATCTTCACCATTGCACTCGCATAATGTGATTTTGAATTTTTAAATTTGCAATATTCAGATTCAATTTAAAATTTCTGAAAATCTATGTGGTCTTCACATGCACTTTTTACATCCTCATTTTCATCTTTTTTTTTCTAGTTTCAGAAAACTTAAATTTTATTTTGCTACGATAAAATTTGACAATTTCATGATAATTTTTGGAATCAACTAACTTGAATTTTTTGTCTTTCTCTCACTTTTTTAATTTTATGGAATTGTGTTTGTGCAGAAATTTACATATAAAAAATGCAAGATTTTACTAATTTTTTCAATTAGACTGTGTTGCAAGTGAACATTGTCAGGTCAAGCTTTTCTCTAATGAGTATTCAATTTTATATTTTTTTAATTATCATTTGATAAAAAATATACAAAACATTATTATTGAAACTAACACATATGCTGATCAATAAATAGCTTGTGATTGTATAAATTTTTATCATAAATTATCTGCACTTTTGGCATGTTAGTGGGCCTTGCCTTCAGACATCCATTATATGAATTAGATGATATATGGAGATGTGATGTGAGACAGAGACAAAGATATTTTTCAAATATTATAACCTGATTTAGATTTTTTTCTATAATGTCTTGTCTGCATATTAATAAAAATATGCCAAATGCTAAAAATAAAGGTTTTTACAGAGTATATAAACTTAGGCTGATTATAGACTACTGCAATGTAAATTTTAAAGCTGCATATCAAATGCATAGACATGTGGCAGTTGATGAAGCTATTACTAAATTTACCGGTCATAGTAGCATAAAGCAATATGAGCCCTCAAATTCTATAAAGTAAGGATTCAAATGGTGGATGTGTGAAGATATCCATAATGGATGTGTCCCATATGGAGATGTATACAGGCAAAGATACAACTTCAGATGCTGGACAATGTCTGAGAACTTGAGCTATTTATGGCAGTAAAAGTATGATAGTGTTACATCACAACACTTCTGCAGGAATATCAACTAGCGTGCCAGCTTGGCCAAAATCTCCCTATGTAAATGCTCATAAGTAGCTCTAATCAGTAAGTTGTATTTGCATTTGGTTGCAGTATTATTTTAATTGTAAGCCATTATTATGTAATAATCACTTGATTTTATATTTTAGGAAAATTCTATCTAACAAGATAAAGTGTTGACCACAAACTCACAGATAGAATAAATAATATTACATTGCACTGACTCTAAACCACTAAGTTATGTACCTCAAGTTTAACTCTATAATGAATTTAGCATTTCATTCACTTTTTATTTTGTTTTATTATTTTATTTTCTATATAGTGACTATTTTAGTAGTAATTTTTAATAAGTTACAAACTTGATTGAAGTTCTTTATTATAATATTTAAATTATACTAATTATTAATCAATATTAACTATTTGTTATTAGGGATGACATATTAATTGCAAACCCCTTTGTGGAAAAAAACATTTTGAAGGGCTACTTGGAAAAATGAAAGATACTAATATCTTTATTCTGTGAAGTGTTCAAATGATGAATCACCTTAGATAAGTGTTATTATACATCAATTTATTGGAAATTTAATGATGAATGCAAATAATTTATTAACAAAAATATAGTTTTAAAATTTATGCAGCAAAATTTGGAATTTATGAAATAATATGAAAATAATTTTTAGAAATATTAAAATTTTATTATTTTGTGTATTACTTTGAATATCAATGGCTATATTTTTCTCAGCTTAATTATTCTTTGGTTTTTTTTTCAACAATATATATTATATCATTATAAAATTTGTGGCTTAACATAATTTTTTAAATATTCAATATGACTGCTTTAACAAAAGAGAAAACAAGAACAGAAGAGAAAGACTTTTTCATATTTTTTGTGGAGGCCATGATAATCAGAAATCTGATTAAACTACTGAATATTAATTAAATTTTTATCAGATGGATGCTATATTAAATACCATTTTAAAAATTGACTAATTTATCTCCTTATGATGACTAAAAGAAATATGAAAATGAATGTGATTTAATTCTAAATAACATGAAGATTTGCCATTACTCAAAATGGAAAAGAAAAAAATATATCATAATGAAAATATACTAGCAAACTAACTAAGTATTTATATATATGGACCTGATGATGTAAATATATTTATGATTATTTTTAACTATATTTAAAACTCTTTAATAAGTCATAATTAAGTTCTCTCTAAAATTAATCATGAAAATATTATTAGTTTTAATTTTTTTCCTCGGAATATTTTTTAATCTCTAAATGTGCTTATGTTTGTAATTGTTTTATATTATTTCTTTTATGTAAAGTCTTAAATTAAATATTTTTTATTAAAAAAATGTTTGAGCACACTTAACTAAATAAATGAACAATAAATGTTTTGTTTCTTGTTTTTTAAGGAATTTATTCCATAAATTATATTTGTTGATAAGTTACATTATAATTGATCAGATTGATTTGCAGAATGCAGGTTCTATGACAAATATTTAGACTCCATAATGTATTTTAGAGGAATTGAATGATCTCTTTTTTTGATTTTGTTTATTGTTTTCATGAATAGGGTCTTCTGTCTGCTCCATTACTATCTTGCACTTGAGACACCAGGGTGCATTATTGAAGAAATGTTCCATACAACATCTTATGGATAAGATATTTGCATTTAGGTTCCTTGCCCAATTTGTAATTAATAGTCTATGGATATTATGATATGGTTAATTGATTCTTCTTCCTTCCCACACATTTGATAAATTGGATCAATTTTTTATTCTATCTCTTGAAGGCTACTCCTTTATTCCCTCCAAATACACTGCTTGTTTGATCATCCTATTTCCATGGATGTGCCATCATTATATTAAACAATTGTTTCTTGATTTGGTCTCTCCTCTTCATCAGAGAAAGACCACTCAGAATGAGAATCCTGAAAATTCTCAAATCCATAACTGGTAGATTGAGGGACTTCATCTTGGTCTTGAAAGCCGATTTTGGTAACTGGGTTGCCCTTTTTCTTTGTTTTTCTTTCAATGTATGGGTCAATCTTCTCAATTAGTGTCAGAAATTGTGCACCTTGCTCCATAGCATGATCACCTGTTCTATCTGTATTGTCTTTATAGAAACTGTTCTTGGTAGAGCATTATGAATTTTCTCTTTTTCTTGCTTTTTATTTAATTTAATGCTTGCTTTATTTCTTCATCTAGCCATGAAGGGCCTATTTCCACACTTGTAGTGTCCATCTGATCTCCAATTATAGTATTATCTGAATACCATTCTTTCCTTTTCATTTCTTCTTTTATGGGTTTCTTTGTTACAGTGCTAGTCAGATTTTGGTTTGTTTGAACTTCATTCTTTGTGCTGTCTTGTTTTGGCATGCCTATATTCATTGGGTTATTCAATGGGTCTGTTTTACTTTTAGTGGAGTTCTTGGGTGCATCTTCCATTATTTCTCTAGTATTTATCAGATTCAGGTTGCTCATGTTTATTTTCATTGTTGTAGAGTTGCCAGTTATGTTTTTTACAGTATTTTTAGAGTCTCTTTTTGTTTCCATTTGTTTTTTACACATTTATAGGTCCTGTTCTTGCTGATAACATAATTCATGCATATTCTAGCCATGCAATCTTTAATAAGATTGGTTCTCTCTAAGCAGTAAAAGCATTGAGGTTGAACCCCTCAGAAAGTTACCACTATCAGAGATCCCCTAGAGTAAATCACCATTGGGATATTGGTGGGTCCTACTCCTCACAGTAGAGATATATTAAATGATGCTGTGTTTGTTAAAATTTTACCTTGATATATCTGGAAAGTGATCCATATTTGGTCAACATTTTTTCCAACTGATGCTCTTTGAAATTTATTAGGCAGTTTTTAATTGTTCCAGTGAGTATTATAGGTTGATTCATGTCTATTGTGCAAATGTATTTATTGTCCAGAGATTTGATTGTATTTCTGAAGCAATTGCACTGTATTCATGAATTAAATTCAACTATTATATATCTGTCATTTGGGTGTGCAAGGATCCTATAAATGCTAGTATGTATTTTCTTTTTGATTAATATGGTGTTGAATTTTTCAAGGGTGAATTTGTATAGATTGCATTGCAGATCTGTAATTATCAATATTAGTGATTTTTCATTTGAATAATTTAAAAAAGATTTGAACAATAAGACAGGAATAGATCTGTTAAACCCTCTATTGATTTCTTGATATTGTTTTTCATTGAAAGTTCCCCCATTGAGTTTGTTGCTTTTGTGCACATTTTCTGTTAGTTTTAATTCCTCAAGATAATTAAAGTCTATCATATCTAAAATTGGAATGACTTGTTTATTTTTATTAGGATTTTTGTTAATTTGGATGGTTTTATTATTTTTAATGCATTGAAATATTTTTTTATGTTGATACTCAAGTTGGCTCTAGTGCCTTATTTGTACTTTGGTTTTGATAAAAGAAGTTCTCTTCAGTCTTTTTTTTTGTGTGTTTTGTATTGTTAATTTCAGTCTTTTTTTCTGTGTTTTGTATTGTTAATTTCATCTAGTAATTGTTTTTCAATGTTAAACTGTTTATTAATTATATTACTGCATTTGTTGCCCTCTAGTGGTTTTAAATCTTTGATGTTTTTCTCTCCTGCCTTATTTCTGGAAAGTTTTATTTTTATTGTACTGGGATTATGGTTTGAATTATCTTTAATTTCATTATTTTTGAGGGTTTTTTATTTTCAATATTTGAATTTCTTTCATAATTATTTTCTAGATGTTTAGATTTATTATCAATAGCACTTTTGTCAACTTCTGGCAGTTTTCCTTATTATGACTTTTATATTTGTGATTATATGGGTTGATTGTATTATTTTCTTTAGTGTGATTATTTTGTGAATCATCTTTCATGTCATTTTCTTCTGGAAATTCTTTAGATTTAGTTTGTGGATGGTTTCTTTTATCATTTTTGGGTTTTGTTTACTATTGAAAAATCTAGTTTCATTGTCTTCCATATTGAATTTTTTTAGTGCTGTTGCTAATTTTCTTGCTTTTTGCAGACATGAGGTTTTAGTAATTTCCCCCTGCTCAGAAACTATTTAAAAAGTACTTACCCAAAGGCTGTGCCACTTTTCTGATTTCTGATTCCTCAAACATTTTACAAAACTTGATTTCAGTGTAGAGCTTTGTCCAGCAGATGTTGTACTACTGGTGCCATGAATAGTTTTTTGTTTCTTGTTTTGTTAGATTTCTTAAAAATTACATAATGCATTAAGACGAGAAGAAGGAAGGGGAAACAAATTAAATTTAATTAAACCATCTTGTTTGAATACAAAAATAAAAAGTACTAACTAAAACTATCATTTAGAATGTTTGATATTTGATGACATAGAAAGTTATAAAGTAGTGGTTTGTTTTTTTTTTTTTAAATAAGGAAAATTTATTATGTGAAAATTTAGAGATCATGCTAACAGAAAAATTAATGTTATATATATATATATATTGTAACATTTAATTTTTCTATAATATAATATATATAACAGAAAAATTAATGTTATATATATATTATATTGTAGTCAAATTAAAATTTTGTGATAAGAATATAGGATGGAATGTTTAATGACCCATTATTTATTATTAGTGATATGTAAAGACATGCACAATATCTATACATGGGTGTTTGAGTTGACATTCATTTCTGGGCAAAGAGTGATCATAAAATGTTGAGATTTAATATTAAATCATTAAGAAAGTATTTATTTGTGCAACATTTATACTATTTAATTAGAAAGAAATTCTTTAATCAAATCATTAAGATAATATACCATGTTGATTCAATCAACGTTTTTAGTATAAAAATGTTAATATATGTGTGAAATAGTATGACAGGAATTACCTTAAATAAAGTGCAATAAATAGTGTTCAAAGTTAATGATAAACATACAGTAGACATTTAATGTTGGTGTTTTATGAATTGATCTTCTGTCTGGAATAAAATAGCACTCAAAAATGAATGTTTTTGACGTAAAAGTAAGAAATATTCACATATTTAATCATTAGCAGTTGAGATTTAGCTATATCAAGTCTAATTACTAGTACATTATGATCATTTTAGTACATTATTTTCTATCTAAGTATAATAAATTATTATTGGCTATAAAAATTATAAAAGTTTACATGATAGAATAGAATGTTTGGTGTTTAAAAATACTTAATGAAGTCATGATAATATGGTTTAGTACAGAGTGGTAAAATTGGATAAATGTTAATAATATATATCATATTTTGTCAGCATGCACACACTTATATAAAAAAGTTCAGATTGTAAACAATGAATTGAAATAAAACTTCTGATAATGAAAAGAAGGTAAAATTATTGACATTGAAGGTGGAGCTATACTAAAATGTGATAATTTTATTCAATTAAAAATGTATTATAATTGTGCTAGTTAGAATTATGTGTAATTATTCTATACTAATATGTTAATAAATTTTATATTCTTAATTAATTATGTTATTGTGTAATTTATTATTTTAGAAGCAAACCTGAGATGGATAACAAATCACTCACATGAAAATAAGAAACCAATTCTTGATTAAAATATAAATAGAACATCTATATTTTGTGTACATCTGACTGATTATATAAAAGGCACTAAGATTGCAAATCATCTTTAAGATGCACAAGGATTTTTATTAACTTAATTATGATGATAATTGGTTGTTTAGGGTTATATTCATAGAGCATTTATTTAAACCCTTGTTTAAGGTTGACTATGACTGTTACAATATTGTAACAAAATCACTTAAATTAGATCACTCAGTTACCATTGTGCTTATTATAAATGTTATTCTAGGTAATGATTATCTGTTTATCTATGATCCACAGCCAACCATGTACAACCTGGAATGATTATAACCTTAAGATTTGATTTTATTTGATTATAGCCACAGATAATGACCAGACTGAAGTCTACAGCAAGTAGAAGTCTTCATACAGATCCAATTGTATTTCCTGATTATCATTCACCCCACATATATATTATAAATTTATAGTTAAGAGTTTAAACAAATTTTGTTATAAATGCTAAGTTGAAATTTATTTTAGATATTGAAATAAAATATTTGTCTGTCACATGAGAAAATGGTGATGAAAAACAATACTTTTAAATAATAACATATTTTATATTTACATATTCAATAAAATAATGTGCAAGAAAAAATATTTACAATTTATCTGAGAAATCAATCAAGCATATGTCTTTAATTTTCCTTCCGAACTTGATTGACTTCCAGTTCTAACATTAATAATAATAATAACAAAATGTTATGACATTTAAAACAAATGTTTTAAATTCTTTTATATCATGTGACTTTAACTTTAAAATAATAACAAAAATATCAATGCATTGTTTTTTAATGCAAGAGGTAAATGAGTCTTTTACAAATATTTATTTATTATAAAGTCATTTAAAATAAACTTACAAAATTTTCCTTTGGTGTTAGTAGTCTGTTAAACTCAACATATGTACAATGTTTTTTTTTCTTTTCTTTTGCATTTAATATATTTATCAATTTACCATTAAGATCTCTGGTATTCCATAGCTTAATATGTACATAATAGAAGCTAGCAGATACCTCTGACACAATTTTTTTTTAATGGTGCTTAATAAATGTTCAGTAAAAATGCAGGTTCTTCATTCATGGTATATTCCTCTTATAATCCATTATTTATTTTCTTCTTGATTTCTTTACTTTATTTAATTATTGGGTTTTTGTTACAGTGTCTCAAACAATATGTCAAAGATAGAGACAACTAAGCATATCCCCCCACATTCAGATTATAAAAGGGCTACACTTTCAGAAAGATAAAATAAGCACTCCAATTGAATTTTTGCCACAGCCTTGTAAATAAATTTGAATCAGAGTGCCTATAAATCATTCATTTAACAGATGCTAATCTGTGAGCAGTATAAAATTGCTAAAACAAAATAGTTATGACTTTCAAAAACACTACTTTTTTCTTGTTATCTAGCAATATTCAAAATTTCCTTAGCAACAATAGAATAATTTCCCGTTGTCTAAAAATTAACCTGTATTCGCATTATTATTATTTTTTTAACACTAGCAATGGATGAGCCAACATTAACAAAGTGTTTTTATTATGCATCTGTACAATTTTATAATGTCAATAAATATATTTTTAAAAACATTTAATATTTTTACGAACAATTTTATTTTCAAATCAGATTTTAAAAATAACAAAGAAACAAAACTTTACATTTCTTACAAATTTATTTTCCTTATTTTTTATTATTTTCTTTTTAAAAAAACCTTTACACAGTTTTTAAACACATAATCTCTTTTTATTTATTTTCAGAAATTATATATGTGGTCTATGAAAGAGAGATTACAATTTTATAAAGACAGAGAGATTAATTAATGAATTTTAATATGTTGGTGGGTTGTTTTTGGATTTATTAATACCATTGTTGTTCATCATGTTTTCCAGTTTTTCAACTTTTTTAAATGTCATTGCTTAATTAATTCTGAGGATGGCTAATGGGTTTAGTAAAATTTTAATTGATATGAATGATTTGTCTTCAAAGAAAAAAATCAAATATAAAGATTGGTTTTCTACGTGGGAGTATTATTTTTTATAAATAAAAAAACATAATTCTGAACATTTTTTTAAAGTCATGGTCATTTGAGTAACACATAGAACCACTTGCTTACTTTGCATAAGAGTATTATAGTGATGAGTATTATACTGTCAACAAGGGTAAGGAAATATAGCTGTTCGATAATTTTAGTTCATCTGGTGAGTGAATGTTGTTTGTAAAATGCATGAATAATTAAAGAGGGAAGCTGAGTTTTTGTACTGGAGAATAGTTGTAATATAATAGAATTTGAGTTGAGGATTGCCCTGATAAACACCAAAAAAAAACCTGAGAATATCTCTGCAATATAATAATTATTCAACTTTCCTCAGAATATTAAAAATGGAGAGAAACCAGCCCCTTCTTTGCATGAAAGTTGTATAATGGAGGAGGATCACTGTTAACACAATATGGAATTTCATATGTTTTGTGTCCCTATATTATTTGATGTGAAAATTCTTCACAAATGTATGCATATTCAAAGAGGGTAGCTGAGTTTATGCACTTATGTATAGTTATGATATTACATAGTTGAGATGAAGGATAAATTAATAAAGCAACTTCCACATATCTTCACAGTGCAATGATTATTCATTCTTCAACAAGGAGTTAAAAATTAATTAAAGCCAGTATCTATTCTTCAGAGCTATGTACTGATGACCTATCAAGTTATCAACATGAGTATGGAGATCAACATTCTTTGATATTTTCAGCTTTTCTAACAAAGGAGAATTGTTTGCATGAGTTTTTCAAAAGTCATGCAAAATGAAAAAAATAGTCCGGATTTATGGGCTGGTGAATGATTAACCCACATGCTGAAAATGAGAAAGGAATGTGTTGATAAAACTTAAAAAAAACTTGATTATACATACCTTCTGACAATATTGTTGCATTCTCTTGCTGATGATTAAAACCTAAAATAAATAAAAAATCTCTATCATCTTAACTTTTTTACCCATACAAGTTATCTTCTCTTTCGATGTCCTTCGTTTTATAATTCTTCTACATTTCCTCATATAAACAGTCCAAATTCTTATCCAAATTATGTATCTGTTTAAAATAGTGATATGAATACATTTATTTATAAATAAAATATGAAATTTTTGACTTTATTTGATGTTTTATACGATTTTATAATGCGGACTTAATTTTTATAGAATTTTCAGTGTCAAAAAGAATATATTATTATTATTATGCTGGAAACTATATTTGATATCATGCTTGTTTAGTAATAAAAAAAATTAAAAATCTTTCTTTTCGTAAGTAGTCTCTCACCCCGAGACTAATTATGTTTCTGTCTAATGAAATGTTTTTTTTTTAAAAAAAAAAAACCAACATTACAGTATTTTTTTCAAGTAACAATTTTTTAATAAATGATCAATAGAAAAGCTGCTGTTAACATATTTCTAACTCAAATAGGCTGGTATAAACATTAATGTTTTCTTGGTCATATATATGTATTTAAATTTAAAAAGCAATTATAAGTTAAAATTACAGTTTCAAAAATAATTAGATATGTCAACACAATCAATTTTTACTTAAATCAGAAATTTGGAAATTATTACATTTATGACTGAACCGCATAAACTTTGAAACTTTATACAAAAATTTGAAATGTTACAAAAATAATCTATATATTATAGTTTGCCATCTATTTAAATAAAAAAAGCTCTGGTAGGCATTATTAAGTTTTCTTTTATTCAAAACTGATTGAGGAAGACTCATAAGTTTTTAATTTCTTATTTAAATAATATAGATATTAAACATTATTTTAAAGTATTCAAAATTTATAAAAATAATTTAATACACTTACACACTTGAATATATATATATAAAATAAAGTAGTGTTGAAATAGCTCACACTGTTATAAAGTATTTTTAACAACTCCCACTTTCTTCAGGAAGTCAATAAATAAGTTTTTATTCTCTATATACTCACATAATGAGAGTTTGGTGCTTTTTCATTCATGCTTTATTGCCTAGCTAAAATATCTATATACCATTAAAAAACTCCAATACTAAATGTCAGATAGGTTCACCAAATAAGAGCTTCTTGAAAGAAACCTCTAAGTTAGCTTGAAACCAAAAAAATTTTCACCATTCTTTTCATAAAATATCTGTTTGTGTGTGTGTGTATATATATATAATATTAAAAAATTATAACCATGTAAACTGAGATAACTTTACCTTAGATTACTATATTTACTAGATAAGTTAACATTACTTTAGCTGTTGCCAGAAAACCATTAATTATAAATTGGCAATCCTCCTGATGCTAAACAAGTTTTCGCCATTAATATTTAATAGCTCTTTTATTTTGGGTTAATTGAAGTAAAAGAAGTTCTCTTTCATTTCAAATACAAGTTCTTATAAGGATCTAAACTTATAAAACTCTTTTTTTTATAGATGTGATAATTCAGAAGACTAGTATCTTTATTGACATCTTTTAAATAATAATAATAAATCTTATCCAGGGAGTTGTATATGTTGAATTATAAATTTTCATGGATTTTTAAATTGATAAAGAATGGAAGTTAAGAGGTTACATTAATATAAATAGAAATAACTACACCTTTCATATTTCCAGGAAACTCAATTACTAATTGCCAATCCTCCCGAGACTATTCAAATTATTTTCATTAACCTATGATAGGCTTAAACAGTAAACTACTTTCCTTGCTATTATTATAAATTAACTCACACCCAATATTCTGTTTACTTCTATAAATATTTAACTTCCTTTTACTCTATATACTAGCTCTCCATCTCTCCAATTCCCTATTTTTTATTAATGTATCTATTCCTCTACCTCATTCCTTAACACTATAACACTCAATAATTCTTTTAACACAATCATCCCACCTTTTGTGTAAGTATACTGACTTAAATTCTTTATCTAATTCTACTGCATATCATATTACCTTTCTCATCCATCTTGTTGCCTGACCTTTATTCATAACCCAGTTAAATACTATTTTCACAACTCTTTTATTATTCATAAACTGCAACCTATCAAACATTTTCATTTCACTTTTTGCATCTCCCATGTAAACACTTGATCAACCCATTTCTCATTGAATTGCTTCCTTTGCCTCCACACTTCTGCATCTAATGCATGTCCTCCTACTTCCCTTTGTGCTTTTTCTAAGTAATCTAATATCTCTTTATTAACACATAATGTATCATTACCATGTGTTAAGCCTGCTACTGCCACTATCTTTTATGCAATTTTAGCTACATCATATTTATTATACAAGAACACTGTTAATTTCTTTATCAATATCTTTCTTTTCTTTGCTTCATTTATAAATTTTTTCTCCCATTTGTCCAAGCAATTTCTCTGACTACTTAAGATGATTCCCTAATAGTTATATCTATTCACCACAATTAACTCTATATCCCCCAGTAAAAATTATTTGTCTTCTCTTTCTCCAGTATTAATCATCCTTACTTTTGATTTTTCTTCACTAAATGTAATACCCATCTTTTTACTCACATTTTCACATGTCTTCAGCATGACTTCCATATATTCCCTTTTTTCTGCACACAAAAAACATCATCTTCAAATAAAAGACCTGACAATGTATATACCCCCTTGCAAATTATTAATGGTATCTCTACCCCTCTTCCTAGTCTTTCTATTTCTCTCTCCAGTGCAACAAAAACAAAACAGATGAGAAGACATTCTTGCATTAGTCCCATCCCATTTTTAACTTTAACTGATTCTATATTCCCTAATTGATACGTATAGTAATTATTTTCATATAATTTTTTAATAATATCTATTAAACCTCCATCCATTCCATTTTATTAAACTTACCCATAATGTACATCTATTTAATCTATCATATGCCTTCTCTATATCTATAAAAACCATATATAACTGTCTACCTGTATTCCTACTCATATCCATAAGTTGTGTAACTACAAATAAACATTCTCCTATATGCCTATTTGATTGAAATATACTTGCATTTCTCCCACTATATTATTTTCTTTCATCCATTTTGCAACCCTTCCAGCTACCATATATGAGCAAACGTTATATAGCACTGATGTTATCGCTATCAATCTATAATTGTTTAAGTTTCTATGATCCTTACCCTTCCCTTTAAATAGTAGCCTTATTAATCCAACTACCAGGAAAATCTCTCTTCTGTGCTAGCTTATTAAAACATGATAATAGTTTTAATTTTGCCTGCTCTAAATTTATTACCATCTCTGCTGCTCCTTTATCCAAACCTCTTGCCCTTCCACCTTTCAATTTTTACTTGTCTCACTGAGTTCATTTTCTGTAAATTGTATATTTCCATTACTATATACAGTCATAATTTGCTAGCATTCTGTTCTTCAGATCTAACATCTTTTCTATATTTATTAAATACTTGTTTAAGATTATCTTTAATTCTTCTCTAGAATTACATCTACTCCTTCCATCATCTAGTAATACTAATTCTCTTTCTCCTACATTTCTTCTTTTAATGTATTTCCAATTTTTTTTACTCCCATCTCTTCCACTTTTATTAATGTCTTCCAACAGTTTACTATTCAATTTCATTCTCTCTCTTTATAATTATCTAATTTAGCCAATTTCTTTTTTTCTAAGTACTTTTCCCATTTATTATTAACATCTTTTTACTTGCTTTGTTCTTAATAGCACACTTGTATTCTCTGCATGCTTTCCCTCTCTCTTTTAAACTTTTACTAACTCTCACTTTTCCATTACTTTTATTCTTTTGAATACTCTCACCTAAAATTCTATTTGACACTTTTTCTATTCCACCACACCAGTCCATCCACTCATTCTCAACCAACCCTTCCATGGTTTTTTTGTTTTTTATTTTATACTTTTCTAATGTATTTTTATCATTCATTCTCCATTCACATCTTTCACTATCCTTTATACTTTTTTTACTATTTTCCATCACATTACTAACCATTTTTATTATAAAGAAGTTATGATCATTATTACATTCTGTCTCTTCATTATCAAACACCATAATTTTTCATACTTTATTTATTCCCTCTACTAATACAGAATCTATTGTGTGGAATATAGTATTTTTATGGGTATTGACCACATAAATATTCAATAAATGTCCAATGGTCAAATTCATTCTCTGACAAAAACTCTTCAAAAGATCTCCATTTTTATTACTTACATCATCAATTTCTTCAATATGCTTATTCATATCCCCTGTAACCCTTTTTTTTGAAACTGTATATCCTTAACTAAGCATTTATATATCTACCGTTTTACTCCATTAGAGTTTAATTATCTCCAGTGGCACACACCCTATAGCCACCATCCATTCTTGCCTTCTTAACCTTATCTCAAATACAAATGTTCTTGATATTTAACAGTATTCAAATATTTTTTGACATCGCTCCTATACCACCACCCCTTTCTTCTTTTTTCTTTTCTATTTATACCCTGCCATACAAAGTCTTCCAGAATAGGTTCTTCTTTGTCTTTTAGATGTGTTCCACTACTGCTAATAACTCAAGCTCTTCATTTTTAATTGCTTTGTTTAAATCCAGCCACTTTTCTGGTCTCCTAACACCTTGCATATTCAAATACTTAATTTTAATAATTTCTTCTTTCCTAACTACTCTTTTATAAATGCTTTTGATTTTTTCTTCTCCATCACATTTATAAATAACTTGCTTACCATTAATTTTACTGACACATTCCCTCTCCACATTTACAATTATATCTAAATCCAGCTACCCTTTGATTATTACTTACATTCTGTCCATTCTTCTTTTTGGTAACACTGCCACTTAAAACCCCATCCCCTTTATAAGTTTTCTGAACTATATTCTTTATAAACCAAACTTCCCAAAGTGCACTTCTTTGTTTTTCTAAGTGCAATCCATCTTTACTATATAACTCCCTCTTTCCAATAAATAATCCCACACATCTAGAAACATGACATCATTTTTCTCACACAATTTTTTCAATTTCTCATTTATAGAATATGCCCTATCTAACATATACCTCTTGTCTAATCTTGATAGTAATTCAACTATTCCTACTTTTCATTTAATCTTACTCAAATTCCTAGTCAATTCTATGTACTCATCCATTACTCTCTCTCTGATGGTTCTGACCATTTATTACTCTTTACCATAACATACACATCTCTACGCCCTTACTTTTTTACTTTATCTGTAATATTCCTAATTCTAGCCCCAGGAAAACATACTCTTGCATACCTGTTTCTATTTTCCCAGGAAAACATACTCTTACATACCTGTTTCTATTTTCCCTTGCAATTATATCTCCATGTTCTCTAATTAATGAATATCAATACTGTCTCATAGTCTACCTTTTTCTGCTTCATCCATAACATTCTCTACCACCACCTGGACTTCTTTATCTACTTCTTCCTTATCATTACTACTCAATAATTACTTCATCTGCTCACACTTTGTCTCTAATGATTTTAATTTGCTTCTACTTCCTTTACTTCTTCCTCGATCTTACTTGTTCTTTGGCTAACCATCTCTATTTCATTACTCATTTTTTCCACCCATATCTTCTGTCACTCCACTACAACCATACTTTATCCTACCCCCCTCAATTACATTTTGCTCTATTTCTCCTGACTTTTCCTTAGACCATCTACATTTAAAAATTACTTTTTCACCTCTTTCATCACATTCACACACTGTCTACATAACCATAAACCTTTTACATTCTTCTAGTCTTATTTAAACATTTCAAGTGAAAAACTTTATGACATACAGTTCACTCTTACCACAGCACACCTAATTTCTTTCTGACCATTATATATGCATTGTGGAATACAAATGCAATCCATATTTCTTATTTTCCAAGTCACCTACTTCATATTTGGCTTTGTACTTCCTATCCTTTTTTTCAAACCCTTTTTCATGGAAGGATAAAAACTTTCTTTCAATAATGATTGATCAATAACCATGAGTTTTCTGACTGTAGGCCTCCAAAATATTATCTTTTTCCTGAAATAAATCACTCCTTTTCTTAAATTAATAAAAAAAAAATATTTTTTAGTACCAAATATGAAAAAAATCAAATTGTCTTACATACAACTTAGTTGTAAAATATCCTTACTATAACACACATTCAACAAAATAATTTTTTTAAACTTTTATATTTAAAATATCACACAAACATTTTCTATACTTTAACAATTCCTGATCTTTCCAAATTTCATTTATATCTATTTTTCATAATCACAATTTTTCTTTACTTTCACAACAAATAAACAATCTTTGTATCGATGATCTCAGATGATTAATTGCATAGAAAAATAAACAAATTCAACATATCTTTTAGCACAGTGATGTGATGTGATGTGAGACACTGTGACTTCGATTTACACAGAGTCAGGAATCTTTCAGCAACTATGCCCAGAGACACCTGTTAGCCATTTTGAATCCCTTTCCATTCCCCACCCCAAGTTTTCCCATATTCTTTTCTACCCTGCTCCATCCCATTTCCACAATAAAATTTTTGTCAACTCCATGGTTTTTAGATCTAACCCTCCCCCCTTATCTATTCCCAAACCCAGCATAAAAACCAATAAACCACTTTCTGTATAATCACTTTGTTCATATTTACTCTTCCACAGATTCATTATTTGTATCCTTTCTGCTTTCAGGCATTTACATTCAATTAACAGATGCCTAATACTTTCTATACCTTCCTTGCACAGCTTACAGATGAAATCACCTATATTTCTCCATTTACATGTATATTCCCTTATTACTAAAGATCACATTCAAGTCTTAAACAGTAAACTAGTTTCCTTGCTATTATCATAAATTAACTCACCCAATATTCTGTTTACTTCTATAAATATTTAAACTCTGTTTACTCTCCATACTGGCTCTTTATTCCTCCAATTTCCTATTATTTATTAATGTACCTATTCTTCCATCCCATTCCTTAACACTAAAACTCTCAACAATTCTTCTAACACAATCATCCCACTTTTTGTATAAGTAAACTGACATAAATTCTTTATGTAAATCTTCTGCATAACCCATTACCTTTCACACCCATTTTGTTACCTGCCCTTTATTCATAACCCAATTAAATGCTATTTTGGCTATACTTTTATTATCCATAAACTGTACTCTACTGAACATTTTTATTTTGCTTTTTGCATCTCTCATATAAAAATGTGACCATCCCATTTCTTCTTGAATTATCTCCTTTCCATCCATATTTCTGCATCTAATGCATGTCTTCCTTCTTATCTTAGTACTATTTCTAAGTAATCTAATACCCCTTTACTAACTCATAACACATCACTACCATATGTTAAGTCTGACACTGCCACTCCCTTCCATACAATCCTAGCTACATCATATTTATTATAGGAGAACACTGTTAATCTTTTTATCAATCATTTTCTTTTCTTTGCTTCATTTATCAATTTTTACTCCCATTCATCCAAGCAATGATTACTTAAAACTATTCCCAAATAGTTATATCTATTCACCACACTTACCTTTATATCCAGCAATAAAAATTCTTTGTCTTCTCTTTCATGAATATTAATCATCATTACTTTTGATTTTTCTTCAGTTAATTTATTTCCCATCTCTTTACCCACCTTTGTGCATGTCCTCAGCATAACTTCCATATCTTCCCTTTTTTCTCTTAGTCCCACCTCATTTTTAACTTTAATTGGTCCTATATTTCCTAATTGATACATATAGTAATTATTTTCATATAATTTCTTAATAATATCCACAAAAGTTTCATCCATTCCCAAATTTACTAAACTTATTCATAATCTATTTTTATTTACTCTATCTTATGTCCACTCTATATCTATAAAAACCATATATAACTGTCTACCTGTATTCATACTCATATCATTAAATTGTGCAACTACAAATAAACTATCTCCTATATGCCTATCTTATTGAACACCTCCTTGCATTTCTCCAACTATATTTTTTTCTTCCATTCATTTTTCAGCTCTTCCAGCCACCATATATGAGAAAACTTTATATAACACTGAAGTTACCACTATCAGTCTATAATTGTTTAGCTTTCTATGATCCTTATCCTTCATTATAAATAATAGCCTTACTCTTGTATTATTCCAACTACCTGGAAATTCTCTCTTCTGTGCCAACTTATTAAAACATGACAATAGTTCTAATTTTACCTTCTGCCCTAAATTTCATAACCATCTCTGCTGTCCATCCATCCAAATTTTTTGCCTTTCCATCTTTCAAATTCTTACTTGTCTCATTCAGTTTATTTATTTAAATTGTACATTACCATTACTATATGCTCTCATGTTTGCTATCACTGTATCCTTCACATTTAACATCTTTTCTATATCCATTACATACTTGTTTAAGACTATCTCTAATTCATCTCTAGAGCTACATTGTATTTTCTCATCATCTAGTAATACTAATTCTCTCTTCCCTATATTCCTTCTTTTAATGTATTTCCAAAAAATTTTACTCGCATCTCTTCCACTTTTATTAATATCTTCTAGAAGTTTACTATTCGCTTTCATTCTCTCTTTATAATTAATTATTTAGCCAATATCTTTTTTTTCTAAGTACTTTTCCCATTTAATATTAACATCTTTTTCACTTTTTTGTTCTTAATAACACACCTATATTCTTTGCATGCTTTTTTCCTCTCTTTCACACTTTTACTAACTCTCAGCTTTCTATTATTTTTATTCATCTCAATATTCTTACTTAAAACTTTATGTGCTACTTTTTCTACTTCATCACACCATTCCTTACACTCATCTCCAGCCAACTCTTCCATGGTTTCTTCAACTTTTATTTTATACTCTTCCAACTTATTCTTATCATTCACTCTTCATCCACATCTTACACTATTCTTTCTAACTTTATTCCTATTTTTCATCACATTACTAACCATTTCTATTATAAAGAAGTTATGATCACTATTACATACTCTCTCTTTATTATCATACATCTTAATTTTCCATACTTTATTTATTTATTTATACTTTATTTATTTATTTATTTTTTCATCATTACTAACCATTTCTATTATAAAGAAGTTATGATCACTATTACATACTCTCTCTTCATTATCATACATCTTAATTTTCCATGCTTTATTTATTCCCTCTTTCTCTACTAATACATAATCTATTGTGTATAATATATTATTTTTAGACCATATATATTATCCCTCATAAACATTCGATAAATTCCCAATGGTTATATTCTCTCTGTTGACAAAACTTCTTCAAAAGCTGTCCATTCTTATTATTTACATCATCAATTTCTTCATTATGTCCATTCATATCACCTATAACCATTATTCTCTTCCCTTTTTTTTTGAAACTCTGTATATCCCTAACTAAGCATTCATATATGCTAATATTCCACTCCATTATAATTTGACTATCACCCATGTCTATATACACTATAACCATCATCCATTCTTGTCTTCCTAACTTAATCTCAAACTACAATTGTTCTTGACATTTAATAGTATTTGAATATTTTTTGACATCACTCCTATACAACCATCCCTTCGGTCTTCTTTTCTATTTATACTCTTCCATACAAAGGCTTCCAGAATGGGTTCTTCTTCTCTTAGATGTGTTTCTACTACTGCTAATACCTCAAACTCCTCATTTTCAATTGCTTTATTTAATTCCAGCCACTTTTCTGGTCTTTTACCACCTTGCATATCCATGTACCCAATTTTAATAATTTATTTTTTCTTAACTACTCTTTTACAAATTCTTTTGACATTTTCTTCTCCATTACATTTAAAAAAAAAACTTGTTTACTATTAATTTCATAGACCCATTCCCTCTCCACATCTACATTTATATCTAAATCAGCTACCATTTGATTATTATTTATATTTTGTCCATTTTTCTTCTTTCTGATAACACTGCCACTTACCCCCCCCCTTATAAATTTTCCAAACTATATTCTTTATAAATCAAACTCCTTAAAACTTCACTTCTTTGTTTTCCTAAATCCTCTCACACAATTCTTTCAATCTCTCATTTATAGAATATGCCCTATCTAACATATACCTCTTTTCAAATCTTGGTAATAATCCAAATACTCCTACTCTTCATTTAATCTTACTCAAATTCCTACTCAATTCTATCTAATCATCCAATACTCTCTCTCTCTCTGATGGGTCTGATAAATTATTAGTCCCTACCATAACATACATATTTCTATTACCTAGCTTCTTTACTTTATCTGCTACATACCTAATTCTAACTCCAGGCAAACATACTCTTACATATCTATTTTTATTTTCACTTGCAATTATATCTCCACATTCTCTAATTAATGAATCTCCTATCAATACTGTCTCATTGTTTATTTTCTCTGTTTCAACCATACCATTTTCTACCACCTTAATTTAAAGGAGCTTCTAAAAATATAACTGTAATTTTTAAATTTTGAATTTATCAATTGAGTTTTGAAGATATAAAAAGAAATGTGGGTAAAAATATGTTTAAGATAATAGTATTATAGATTAAAGTAAGTTATAAATAATTGAATGAATAAATTATAAATATTGATTGTTAATAAAATGAATAATAATATAAAATATAAAAAATATTAAATTAGAGTTAAATATTTAAGAGTAATAAGAATAAAATAAAAATAGAATATACATGATTATAGGAGGTTTTAAATGATAAATATGGAATGTAAAAAGAGTAAAATATATAATATATAATATTTAAAAGATAATAAATAAATGATGATTATAAGATGTATATATAGAATGTATATATAGAGTATATATACGTTGTATACATATAGTTATATATGTATGTAATTATACGTGAATATGTATGTATATGAATTATTCATATATTTGTATTATGTTGTAGTTCTGAAGAAGATTGCTGGGGCAATCAAAACTGTAAAAAAGTATGGTAATTAAATCATTATAAAACAATAATAAAGTGCATAGATGATTTGATATTACATTATAATCATAACATACTTCAAAACTTATTTGATATTTTGTTTGTGTTCTCTCCTCAACTGGAGATGTCAGAACAAATAAGTTTATATCTTTCACAAATGTAGTAAGAAATACAAATAAAATACATTATAGAATTTAACATTAATGCAAACAAGTAATTATTTAATCAATGTAATTAATATATATTTTTGGAATTATATATACACATGCATTGTAATTTGTGCATCTAGAAAACCTAATGTACATGTATAAACTCATATAATTATAAAAAAAGTCAAATCATATGTTATACGACCCAATTATTTATACTTTTAGTTTATCTATCTTCACAATATATGCTACCCCACTGAGTTTACTAAAAACATAAGTTCGGATATTATTTACAACAAGGGTGAATTTTCTGTAATATGATATCCAATGGTGTCTTCAGATATTTTGTTTCCAACATATGATCATCTTGTAACTTCACTCTCTATAGCCAAAAAAAAAAAAGATAAGTGTCTCCATTTCACTGACGATTTTAGCTATTGGCCCTCTACTTAAACTGATTCTTTTAGTTATTGGCCCTCTACTTAAATCTGAGAACAATGTGATTGGTCTGTGTCATTTGCAATCAGTTCTTTTGTTAAAATATTAATCTAAAATACACAGAATTTTTTTAATTCAGCTTCTAAAAATTGAATAATTTTAGATTCAAATTGGTTAAATGTAACGAAAAAATAAAAATAATGTTAATAACTGTCGAAAAATATAAGGAAAATGTGTAAAAAATAGGTAGCAGTAAAACAAAAGAATTATAACTCAACCAATGATTGTGCCGTTTTTCAGATCAACAGCTGTCAAGTAATTCTCTTTTTATTTCCAGTTTGCTTATTTCTCTTGTAAAATTTAAAATTTTCCAAATCAAACTTTATATTTCCATAAAGTAACATCAAATTTTATTTATGAATGTAAAAAATTATGATAGATGTTATTATTTACTTCAATTACGAACGTACACAGCTTCGCTGTCGTGATTGAATCTTCATTTAGAAACACGCCTTAGAAATTTTCTGATTACGTTATGTAGCAATAATTTTCCAAATCAAACTTTATATTTCCATAAAGTAACATCAAATCTTATTTATGAATGTAAAAAATTATGATAGATGTTATTATTTACTTCAATTACGAACATACAAAGCTTCGTTGTCGTTTCTGAATCTTCATTTAGAAACACGCCTTAGAAATTTCCTGATTACGTTATGTAGCAATAATTATTTTTTGTTACGGATTATTTCTCCAAATCTATTTTTCTTCTAATATTTAAAATTTTCCGAGTCAAACTTTATATTTTGATAGAGAACTATATTTTATTATTTGTGAACATAAAAAATTACAATAAATATAATTATTTACATCAAAATCATTACGAATGTGTACATCTTCTTTCTTTAGTGAGAATGGTTTTTAGTTACCAATCCTCATTTTCAAATCTGTCATTTATGAATCTGTCATTTAGAAACATGCCTAGAAGATTTGGTAGGTATCCAATCAGAGAAGAAGACACAGCGATGTAACAAGTAGGCTGTGAAGATTAATGATTTTTTTAAAAAAATATAACGCTATATGCGGATGTTTTTAGAACTAAAATTGAAAGCATTGAATTTCCTATCAAATAAGTCTAAAATGAAGAAATTGCGACCAAATTGACCAAGTAATGGCGCATGATACCACATGCTTCTTCCAAAAATTTTTTAGCTACGGGGCATTTTCGTAATAAACAGGTGAAAGGTTAAATATAAAAGTTACGACCAAATAAATAATTTTGATAGAAATAGAATAAACTTAGTATATTTATCATTGATTTTTACTGCTGCAATCTTTAAATATAAAAGTTATGATTGATGGTAGCGATAATTATCTCAACTTTAACTGGCATGTCAATTAGTTTATTAAAAATAGTTTTCATTTGTTTCAAAATCCATTAGATACTTAAGTTTAATTCAGAATTGCTCGTGCAAAATTTGCTTATGTTTTCTGTTAACAATATTATATTTGTTTAATAATAACATATTCACACTATTATTTAAATTTTTTATAAGCTTGCTATTCAACTGTCAATAATTCTATCCTGTTATATATACTATAATTTAAACATATTATATAATTTATCGTTTTAAATGTTCATACTTATATTGTTTAGTCAATATTTTTTAGAAGCTATTAGCATGTATTTACACTCTATTTTAATGTTAGGTTATGTTGGGTAACTATTAAAAAAATCACACACTTGGTTTGCGTTACTAGATAGCATGTTTAAGAACCATTTTCATAATCCTGTAACCATTTAGAAAATCTTTCAAGTAATGTTATATGGTTACTATATTCTTCAGAATGGCATTAAATGTTAATATCAACATCATGAAGTTAGTTAAGAATTGAATAATTTGGAGTATACTATTTTTTTAAAAACTGTATTTTTTAATGTTTTCTTCGAAATTTGACTTATCATCTAACTAAAATATCAATGAAACAATAATTTGTGGAGATAGTATGGACAATATTAAGAATCAATTATAAGTTTTTTAGGCAGATAATAAACCTCACAATACATCAAATTCAAGAAAAAGCAAATTAGCAAAAAAAAATTGGTATGAATAAAATAATAGTAATAATATCAGTATTAAAAAAGATGATATTGGTATTTTAAAAAATAATAATATCAGTATTAAAAAAGATGATATTGGTATTTTAAAAAATAATAATATCAGTATTAAAAAATATTTGAAACAACACCAAAATTGGCATCAGGATTTTAGTCTGTCACTATTCTTTTGTGCTATACCAATTAGGGAATGGTGGTTTCTATAAAATATAATTGATAAATTCAGTTACTTGCTATACAACTTTTGTCTACCATATTATGTATTTGATGTAATTATTATGAGGCAATATTTTTAAATAACTATTTTTAAATAAATTATTAATAGTAATGTGTCATTTTATATAAATTATATTTAAATAAAAGTTATTTCCTTAAAATGAATACATTACTATAATAGATTTGATAGCATTAGCATGATCTCTTCTGAATGGTCAATTCCAAAATACCAATTTGGTCTATTTAATTTAGCACAGTAGCATAGTATATAATATTAATTAATTTCAAGCAATTGTCACAAGACTAAATGGAAACATTATTTCCTCATATTTAAATAAAAAAATATTTATAATTAGAATGTGTTTCTAACAATGGAGGAATTTGCAAAATTCAAATATTTTCATTTATATATAACTTTTATTAATTATCATGGAGACAATGGTACCCCCTTGATAAAGGATTTTTGTATGGAGCACAATCTGAACAATCACACATTTAGGCCCTGGCCATGAATATACAGCATTCTATATCAATAAATGTTATTAAAGAATAGGCAATCTACCTATTCTCTAAGATGAGGTAGTAACTAAGATATTATTTATTGATTGCATTATATTTATATATTAGTCAGATTCTAAATATAGTTAAAGTCAAATTGAGTAAAATATAAATATCGTGCTCTGCTTTCAGTCAATAAATTTTGGCTTTAATATCACTAAAATTAGAGAATAAGTAGACCATTTATTTTTTATTAAGAGTTATTGAATGCTTTTTATTTATAGAAAGCAAAAACTTAAATTTATTTCTATTCAATTTACATATATAATCATATTTAGTTATTATATTAATGTATGTGTACATTATTTTATTACTCGTATGTTTTTTTGTTGACATGATATTATTAAACTTTTACTGAAATTATTTTTTAGGTTTATATTTGTATGAACATATATCAATATCTGGATGTTTTTACATATACAAATATGCCAACTCTTGCATTAATATATTAATAATTTTGTTATATATATATATATATATATATATATATATATATAAATTATTAATATATTAATATACATATATAATATATATATATATATATATATATATATATATATATATAATATTTAAATATATGTATATTGTTTATACTAAGCAATGTAATTATAAATGATTTGAACTCAGACTTTCAAACTGCCTATTGCTATATAATCCATTTTATGCAACTGATATACATGACCACATATATATGAAAAAGATAAATGATCTCCAATATACACATTTCATGCTGAACAGCATTCACCAGTTGAACCAGAACACCATCTCCAACACATATACACAATCACTGCTAAGTATATGTTAAGATAACAAGTCTTCAACATTAATGGACAAGCTTCAATCCAATTCTTTAGCCATCCATATCAGTAAAAATCTGAAGGCAAAATGCTAAAAGCCCTTTCATATGCCAATATTATTGTTATACCCATGTTGACCTTAAGTCAATCTGACTTCTCATACAGAAGACCTTAATATGTTCATTTAATTATACAGAAGAGAGATGTGCAGAATACAGGCTGAATATGTAATATTTAAATACATGTATATTATTTATACTAAACTTAATGTAATTATAAAGGTCTTGAAATCAGACTCAAATTTCTCACTGCTATCCAGTCCATCTGATACAACTAATACACATGACAACATACCTATTAAATAGATAAATATATATGTGTTTGGAGATGGTGATCTAGAGCAACTGATGAGTGCTGGTTCAGCATGAAATATGTATATTAGAGATCATTTATCTATTTCATGTGTATATGGTAATGTGTATCCAGTTGTATAAGATGAATTGGATAGCAGTGAAGAGTTTGAAAGTCTGAGTTTAAGTTCCTTATAATTACATTACGTTTAGTATAAACAATATACATATATTTAAATATTCAAACTGTATTCTGCCCATCCCTCTTCTATATAAGTAAATAAACATATCAATGTCTTATGTGTAAAAGGGCAAATTTATTTAAGGTCAACACAAGTATAACAATAATATTGGCATCATCAAGGGCTGTGATCATTTCATCCTCAGACTTTTACTGATATGGATGGCTAAAGAGTTGGAGTGTGAAGAATATTGAAGCTTGTCAAATAAATTTTGAAGAATTGCTATCTTAAAATATACTGAGCAGGGATTGTATATAAGTGTTGGAGATGGTGAACTGGACCAACTGATGAAATCTGGTTTAGCATGATATATATATATATATATGAGATCATTTATCTTTTTCACATGTATGTGGTCATCTGTATCAGTTGTATAAGATGTATTGGATAGCAGTGAAGAGTTTGAAAGTCTGAGTTCAAGTTTCTTATCATCATAAGTGTTTATATGCATCAAACATATATAACTTGTATATTAAAATAAAACAATTAAGCGAATAGTAAACATGAATTGATTCTCTCAGCAATTATTGTAACATTTTTATGCAGGTTACAACGGAGCTAAATAACCAATATATATTTTTTAGATATAGAAAATTCGTTTTGTTGATGTGATATAATACAAAAAGTATATGTCATACAGAAAATGATTATAGAATTAATACCATTAAAATGAAGATGAAGCTATGTTTTACATTAAGTTAAAGTGAAATCAGAGATTGACAAATAAATTAATTGTAACATATATATATATACTTAGAAGGAATTTGAACTCAGACTTTCAAGCTCCCTGCAACTATTCATTCTGTCTTATACAATCAATAAAGATGACCCCATACATGTGAAAAGATAAATGACCTCCAATATATGTATATATTTGAGCATTCCATTATCGGATTTTCAATTATATGGATGGTTGAAAGTTGAAAGGTGGAGATTGAAGCCTGTCCATTAAAGTCTGAAGATTTTTTATCTTAATATAAACTGAACACTGATTGTATATGTATGTGGGATATGATGATCTGGACCAAGTGATGAGTGCTGGTTCAGCATAAAACATGTATTTGGAGAACATTTATCTATTTTATACATATGTGGTCATGTGTATCAGTTGTATAAAATATAGAATAGATAGGATGCTTGAAAGTTTGAATTCAAATTCTTTCTAATTACATTAAGTTCAGTACAGACAATATACTTATATTATAGATAGATAGATAGATAGATAGATAGATAGATAGATAGATAGATAGATAGATAGATAGATAGATAGATAGATAGATAGATAGATAGATAGATAGATAGATAGATAGATAGATAGATAGATAGATAGATAGATAGATAGATAGATAGATAGATAGATAGATAGATAGATAGATAGATAGATAGATAGATAGATAGATAGATAGATAGATAGATAGATAGATAGATAGATAGATAGATAGATAGATAGATAGATAGATAGATAGATAGATAGATAGATAGATAGATAGATAGATAGATAGATAGATAGATAGATAGATAGATAGATAGATAGATAGATAGATAGATAGATAGATAGATAGATAGATAGATAGATAGATAGATAGATAGATAGATAGATAGATAGATAGATAGATAGATAGATAGATAGATAGATAGATAGAATCTATATAAAATATTTGAAATGCTCTAAAGCTATATTGTTTCAGTCACACTCCCTTTTAAAGAAGAATAGTTTGATATTTTGGAGCCCATTGAAAATGATTTTCTTTTCAGAGAGCTAAAAAAATTCAGGGCAAACAAAATAGCTATGGGGCATTTCAAATATATTATATACATGTGTGGGTAAGTAAGATAGTTTTTGGTTTAAACCATGTATTATTTTGCTTGAATGAACAATGTTTTGACAATATAACATTCATCATTGTCAAGATTAAGATCTTAAAAAACTGTTAGATCTTAAGTAATGGTGAGATTGCGTTTGAAGTAAAGAACAATCATTTTTATATATATTTGATAGTTAATTCTTTCAAAATGCATGAATTAACAAAATGTTTATTTGCTTTAGTTTTACAATTAACTGTTTTCAAGTTGATTTTAGAAGAAAAATTTAAACAAGTTGTTTCCACAAGGTTAGAATACATTGTGCTTCATCAGATCTATTGAAAGCTCTCTGTCTTTTTAATATTCCAATAGACATTCTCATAGTTTTCAAATCATATTTTTTTTCAGATTAGCAAATATTTAGCTCCTCAAAATAAGTGTAGAAACAATTTCTAAAAAATGCAACGTAAAAACTATCATATTTAACTTCTGATTAAATTCATTTTTATGCTTCTTAATTCTGACATTAATTTGTCTATTGGATTAACTTATATAACTTCTTGAGCATTATGAACAAGAAATTTTATAGACACTCTGATATTTCAAAAGTACTCAGTCTTTAGGTTTATGGAAAAAAATCACCAATTTTTTGCTAGTGGGAAAAATAGTCTTTATGTTGAAATTAGATAGTCTTCTATTGATATTATTAGTAACTCCTTTAATATAAAGTAAAACAACTCTAACTAGTGGACATCAATTGTATCATCATTTTTCTTTTTAGTATCAAATGCTATATAATGCTATATATAATGTTTTTATTGCAAGCATTAGAAAATAAAATATTTTTAGTTCTATTTCTTAAGATTATCTTTATTAGACAATCTACATGTTCTCATCAAAAGACTTTTTGAGACAGAAAACATTTGAGCAGAATGATGATGAGAATTAAAATTAAGATATTTGTTTGTATTGGTGGATTTTATATAAATGGGTATTGATAAAGAATCATCAGATATTATAGCAATAAAAACTTCATGAAAAGAAAGTGTTTTCCTATTTTCAACTTCCATGGTAAACTTAATATTAAGATGCCATTAATTAGAAAAAGCAAGAAAAGAATTTAATGCATCAATATATATATATATATATATATTGATGCATTAAATATCTGGCTCATATATATATATATATATATATATATATATTTGAGCCAAATTGAAGATTTTCTACTGGTTGCATTTAATACTTGATTTTCAAAATTACTCACAAAGAGATCAGTAATTATATGTGATAGTGGAGACCCATAGAAAGTTCTTTAATTTGTTTTATACTTTTGAATGTCATGAATAAAAAATGTATTTTCAAAGCAATGTTTTGCTAATGGAGTAATAAAATCAGGTAAATTATTGTACTGGGCTATTATACACAAAGAATATTCAACAGGAATGCTAGTAAACATAAAACAAATATCAAAACTGATCGATAAATTATTTTTAGCTAGATCCAAATTATTAACAATAAAAATAAAATGATTTGAATGTTTAATCCTTGGTGGAATATTATCTATCAATTGCTGTAAGCACTGGGCTAAATATTGAACCAAATTATATATGGGAGAATCTATAGCACATATAATAGGTCTCAATTGTAACTCAGATTTGTGAAGTTTAGATAAACCATAAAATTTAGGTTATAATGAAGAGTTGGAAAAATTTTAATTTTTATATCCTTATCTATGCTGTAGCATTTTGTAAGAAATTCTGTTTTTTTTTCTAAGTACATCAAAGAACCTCTAACATTTTTTTTATAAGTACCATTATTTAATAAAGTGATTTATTGATAAGTTTTGTTGTTTCTTTTATGTTTGCTAGCATTCCTGTTGAAGAAGCTTTATCTATAATAGCTCAATACAGTGATTTACCTGATTTTATTTTTCCATTACCAAAACATTGCCTTGAAAACACATTTTATTATTCATGACTTTTAAAATATAAATAAATTAAAGAACTTTCTTTGGAATTTCCACTATCATCTGGAGTTGCTGATCTCTTCATGAATAATTTTGAATATCAAGTATTAAATGCAGCTACTAGAAAACCTTGGTACTATTCTATTTGTATTAGATATGTGGATGATATGTTTGTTATATAGCCTCGTGGTCATGATGCATTAAATTCTTTTTTTTCATTTTGTCCTAATGAATGGCATTTTAATGTTAAGTTTATCTTGGAGACTGAAAATAACAAAACACCTTCTTTTCTTGAGGTTTCTATTGTTAGAATACCTTATTATCAATATCTGTCTGCAAAAAACTCACTCATACAAACAGATATCTTAATTTTAATTCTCATTATTGAAACAGTTAGATCGGAGAATCGATCTTAATTTCATGATTTTCCAAAATTTGGTATAGCAAATTTTGTACTAACCGTTATTCCCATGCAATGAGGCTTTGTTCATCCAAGCCACGTAAAGCTAAATTGTTTGTTTTATGTTTTGTATAAATAATTGAATAAAATTGCTTGTATAAATATTGTAAATAGTAAGATATATATCGTTTGGGTGTGTGTGTGGTTTGTATATTAATACAAGATTATTTAAAAAAAAAAAGAGGGAGAGAAAGTTTCATTGCGCGAATAATTCTTTATTTTAAACAGTTAAATATGTACAAATTCATAGAAAAATACTTGTACAAATTTACTTAAAACCCTGATCAAAGGTTGCATTCCATTAAGCTTGATTTGACTATATTGTACAAAAGGGAATGTATTAATTAATTGTTTTGCGAACAGAGTAAAATTGTTCGACCGTCTTTGTAATTAAATTGATAGTTAGATTATTCATAAAACCATTTTCTAATTGGAAATGGGTTCCAGATAAATTTTTGAATCTTGTTATCTACAAAGTGTTTGTGTAAGTGGAAATGTAAGTGGCATAATTGAGAGAAATTATCTTAAAACATTCCAATGTACAGAGTGGGTAACTGAAAGTGAATATTGCTGGAGGCCGGAAATCAAAGGAGGAGGAATCTGAAATGAAGTAATAAATAATTGAGAGAATTGTGGAAACATTTGACCATTTTTATTACATTACTTTCTTGTCTTTCTTGGCAACCCTGCAAAAAAAGAGTGCTGGAGAGTGAAATTAGAGAATGCCATATTAAGAAGTTACCGTGTAAACTTCAATAATGACGGGCTAAGTCCAGAAAGCTGATCTCTGTCCTGCTGATTAAACCTCCCTAGCCTGCCAAAATATCATGCGCGTGTGGTTCCAGTTTTCTAACCTTCGTGTGCCTGTGGTTCCAGTTTTCTAATCTTCAATTTTGAAATCCATTATGTCGTTATAAAAAAAATCAAAATGCGCGCCTACATTCTGAACATTGACCATCGTGAGGAAAAAGTCCGGACAAAGAAAGAATGGTAAATTTGCTTTACATGAACTTTTCACTTTCTTTTAACTTCGATCCCTTATGTAATTACAGTTATGTTTTAATCTTGTACTAAATATATTAAATATTTGTTGTTGTTTTTTGCTAAAATGTCTACAGTAAACCTGTCAGTAAATCCCCCCCCCCCTTTTTTTATATTTCTTTTAATCTAGTCTTTAAATAGCAATTTGTTAAGCCTTTATATTTTATGACAATTTTAATAAATATTTTATTCATTATTATATACATTTCGGTTTAAATTAATGGCAATTGATATTTTTTCAACTCAATTAAAGATATTTCAGGTTGCATTTAGATAATGATTATTATATTGAATATAAATTTTGTATGGAATAAATAATTGATTCCATGTGTTTTGAGTTGGGGAGTATCGATGTATGTATTGCAGTTATAATTAATGATGTTTTATTCTATGCCATCGGGTAGTTAATATTTAGAATCGATTTTATCTATTTGATTGCATATTTTTTTATACGAGGAAAAGGGGAAATAATAATAAAAGGTAGCCATTATTGTATTTACTACCTTCCAAACAGTCAGGAGGAGTATGAGATTCAGAGTGTAATTGATTAATAGTTAAGCATATGATCTTTTGAGCCTTACCGTTTGGTTTTAAATTACTTTGTCAGACGATTACGTGGGAAAAGTTATGGAGGAATAAATGAAGTCTTATATATATTTATAAACTTACTTTGATCATTCGTTACACAATGTTACTGGTTTAGTGCTACTTTTGCTTCTCATAGCTTGATTCGGTGCCTCGTCTGTGACTTCAAATAAGGGAGAAAGAAATTCTTCCCTAGACTCACCTGAGGGTATAAAGACTTGCTAAAGTGCAAGCTGCCCAGGCTTCCGTTAACACACCGCAAACTATTACCTTTGATTTATTATATTCATGTCTAATAGCATCCAGTCACATCACTTCTATAATTTAAAATATAAGCTTATTTCCTATCCCCGTAATACGTGATGGTTTGATTTGTTTTAAAACTAACGAAGTTACTTTAGTTAATAAAATAATTTAGTATAATAAGGATAAAATATTTGAAGTTTTATTTTACTCTGACTCCCATATATATTGTATATAATTAAACACGTAAATCAATCATTTTAAGTTATGCTAGTGTTGTATTTAGAGAAGAAATCGTTTGTGATATTGTCTACACCGGGCATGGGATACAGTGGTTATAAAGTCAACCAGAAATATCAATGAAATGTTGTTCATCAATTGCAATATTTTCCATTAAAGACTAGAAGTAAACTAATTGATATTGTATATAACAAGTTAACTGTACTGTATGTGAATCTTATTTAATGGCAATAATAATTATTAAATATTTGTATAATCTATTTCGCCTATCTATTCATTAAAGTAGTTATTTATTGCCATTTGATTACTGTCTGTATCAACAACCCAAGAATATATATATAATATATTGATCATTTACAGCATTGAGAGTACACCACATATATATATTGAAACAGACAGATCGAAGGATCGATCTTAGTTTCATAGTTTTCATTTTGAAGTACGGTAATTCTAAATCACTATTTACCCACAATGAGGCTTTTTCTATTCCAGGCCACATAAATTTTAAGTTAGTTATTTTATGCTTTGTTTAAAAGAATTTAATGTAAATATTACAAGTATAAATATTACAAATCATGATAAATAATATTCGTGTGTGTGGTTTGTAGGTTATTATTCGCTCAATTTAAAAGTTTCATTGCGTGTATATTTTTTTTTAATTTTAAATCTTTCAAAATTATACAAAGTCATTTAAAAATGCTGATCAAAGGTCACATTCCTTTGATCGGTATTTTTAGTCAAATCTTACGAGTACAAAATGTATAGAATAATTAGTTTGTACTTTGAAAGTTAAGATAATGAATTTCAATTTTGTATTCACAAATTCCTATTAATTATTTAGTTTTCAATTTAGAATCATGTATTGAATTTAGAAATAAATGTAAATCAAACAATGAAATGAGAAATGTAGGACTCTTATCAAGAAAGGTGAATGCAATTGTATAGTCAAAATTAGATATTCTGGAGCCAGAAAATCAAAGGAGATGGAGTCATGAACAAAAACTATCAGAATGATAGTAGCCATCTTATATTATAATATACTAGGGGACTCTACTTTTACTTTGCTGTGGGTAGACCCTCGAGCTACACAAAGTAGTTGTGCCAGAGAAATCATCTCAACTGTGATTAAAAGTTCCCGGTAAATTGCAATAAGGTTGGGCTAAGTCCAAGAACTGATCCCTGTTCTGATTTAAATCTTTAGTCGCTGACCATAATGTTTCCTGTGCTTCCATTTTTCTCAATTCCAACCTTTAAATTAATCATGCCATTCTAAGGAATCCAAAATCTGCCTACGTTCTCATAAACATTACCAAGGAGAAAATCAGACGAAGAAGATGGTAACTCTTGTTACATGAACTTTTAACTTTCCTCTAAGCTTAATAATTTTATTATTTAATCTTTATGAATTAATCTAAGTAATTACATGTAAATTTCTTCTTTCCTTCGTTAAAATGTTACACTAAACCTGTCAGTAAATTTCTTCTCTAATATTTCTTGCTCTAGTCTTTAGATGATAATTTACTAATATTTTGTGCTAATAGTAATTCATTAGTGAATATACTTATATTTTTATTATTACTTACATTTACAAACAAGCGAGCAATAATAATATTTTCAACTCTAGTTAAAGCCATTAAATTTATTTTATAGTATTATTAGTATATTCATTTTAAATAATTTTCTTTTATCGAACTAAAAAATTGTTTTTATGTGAGTTGAGAAATATTCAATACCTGTATTTTCCTTTTATTTTATCAAAATGATATTTTAATCTTTCTCCAAATAACAAATATAAAATAAAGTCTAAATTTTTATTATGTTATTTTTTATATATAATGAGTAATAATGTAAAGTGAATATTTTTGTTGCTATTATTACCTTCCGAACAACCTGGGGAGTTATGGGTTTCAGAGTGAAATTAATTAATCGTTACTTTTTGATCTTTTGATTTCCTATTTTTATTTTAATAGTCATATCAGATGTCGTAGAAAATGTTACGAGAGAAATCAAGTTTTATATAGTTTCGTTTAAGTCCACTCGACACTCTTCCTGAGTTACTGGCTTTCTCCTAAATGGCCCGTTTTTACTACCAATTGGAAAGAAGAAATTCTTCTCCAGAAATCTCTTATCACCCGTCAAAAGATCTGTTGTAGTGTCCCGACTACTTGGGGATAAGACTTGTAAAGAACGTCTTCCAACACCAGTATTATTTAGTATATCTTAAGCTCTCAACCACATACACATGTTATATTATATTCTTATATAAACCTCCTCCAATTATCGTATATGTAATGGTTTGAATCTATTAAAATCAAACAACTTAATATAAAATAGGAATAAATATTTTAAATCTCAAATCCTCTGATTCTCAACAACCGCGACCTTTTAAAACATATAAATATTATGTTTTGTCTATCAGTCTAAAATGATTATTAAGGACTAGTAGCAAATTATTAGAAATATCTATGAAAATTTTCTATCTGTATATAGTATTCAATGATTTCAATAATTATTAAAAATTTATCTAATCTATTTTTGTCTCTCTTCTTATTCTCTCGAAATCTAGTTAACACCTCTGTCTGTATGACAACTTAAATATACATTGAATTATTAACTTACTAATATCTCGAATATAAGATATATAGAAAGATTATAATTAGTCTGTGTTTTCACGAGCTAGTAAAGGGAAAACCACGCCGTGTTGCGTTGTTCATGGTTGGTATCCAGGGTTTGGGTTTGAATTTGGTTTGATTTTGGAATTTATTCCTAGACATGGACTGGGTTTGAATTGGATACTGTGATGCTTAACATGGTGATTTTCGTACAATATATATATATATATGTAAATTATTAATCAAGTCTGTATTCCAATTATAATAAAATATATATAATTATTCAAAACAATACAATAATTAATACAGTAACAATATTTTAAACAAAATAACCAATTTAATAGAAGACTTTCAACTATCTATTGCGGTCAACTAGACTCAAATTGTATTAGAAAAACGTTTTCTATACAATTGAGTCTAGTTGCCAAACTTCTTTAGATATATTTGTTTAAAATATTGTTTGTATTATTTTGTTTTTTTAATATATATATATATATAAATTAGTCAGATTATATTGTTTATGTTTTCCACCGAGCTAGTTTAGGCAATACCATGTACCGTGGATTCTGTTATACATCAGTCATTTGTATGCAGGGTTTGGGTTTGAATTCAGTTTGGTTTCGGATTTAGCTCTGGAGTCGGGCTGGGTTCAAAGTTGGTTTCTGTGTATAGTTGATGGGTTGCAGTTGACCGGTATGGTAGGTTAAATTTTGAACACCCTTCATGGTGCTCTGATGAAGAAATCTCCCACACCCTGTAGAATAGATAAGAGTAAATATTGAGTTATAGGGATATATTTTTTGTTCATACTGTTGAAATATAGTTTGCGTTATTAAATGAGCAGTTTTATAGCAATGTTTTGAAGTAAGTCAAATAGACTAATATTTTCTCCTTGTCAAGTAGTTTTATTTAAATATACTATTTGCTAATATTGTTAAGAGAATATAGTGATACATTAAGTTTTTTTTTTAAAAAAAAAGGATATAATAATAGAAAAGTGAACATACTAAAATAATACTATAATCAATCATATATTAAAAACATACTTAATTTTTTTTCCATGTTATTTTGATATGACAGATAATGATTATTTGCAAGTAATTACAATAAAATCTTCAAAGCAAGTATATAGCATTTGTGCAGAATTATTTTTCTTAGAAGTTATTTCACAAAAACTACAATTCGTAAATATTGAACTTTTTTTTTACCATTGAATCTCATCTAGTTTAATTGCAGATGCTTTCCATTACCAGTAAAGGAAGATTCTTTTATACTTTATATCTGTAAAATAAATTTAAAAATTATGAATTTGAATTTGTGAATGTTAAATAAAACTTTTACTTACTATGTGATAATATTTCAACACTAAAGTGCCTATTTTATACTTACTGAAGTTTTAGTTAAGCCTGTACTGGAAAATTTTAATTCTTGCTGGAATATGCATAGTAAAGAAATGTAAACTTTACTTGAGTTTACTAGCAAAATATGGTGAAATAATGATGTTTACATCTCTTCTAAGCAAAATATCCAATTAAATGTATATATAATAAATTTATTTTGAAATAGATAGTAAAAATTAATATTGATTTAGAAAATTATTAAAAATATATGAATTTAATGATATAGAAGTTTTATTTTAAAACTGAATTTGAATTTATTATTGTTAAAATCGATTTTTTATTTACTAAATGATGAATTTTAATTCTGACATATTTATTTTTTACTATATTTATTGCTTCATTAATTTTTTCAGTACTGTCAAAATACTAGATCTTAGAAAAAATCTACTGAAATAATGATCACATCCTTCCTTGTAAATGAAATTACTCTATTACGTTTGTATGTATTTAATTGATTTAGATAATAAATTTAGGAGCAACCTGTCTACTCTACTCCAATATAATTAAAAAGCATTCTGTAAGCTGGACTCCTGATGTTTTGATTTTGCATGATTTTTATTGATGTATATACTTACGTTCTAGAAAATCAAAAGTTTAATTGATAGCACTGCAGAAGTTTGTGTTAATATTAATCAATGTTTTATTGAAACATGTTTTGAAGCAAATAACTGTATTTAAGTTGTGTAATCAATATATATTTGGGTGAGCAATGGATTAAATGATCCATTGTCCACATTTTCCTGACTGGCACCTTTCAAAAAAATTTGTCAGCAAAAATGTTGTCCATGCAGCAGTAGCGAATGCCTTGTTTTAAAAAAAAAAGAATTGTCAACGGTATTATAAAATATTATGTATATATACTAATTATTAGTATGGTTTTTTTTTTGTTTTTTTTTTTGTATATAGGACTGAGAAGAACAGTTTGAATTGGGTGAAATCAATTTTGTCCCATTTTATTAATAGTTTAGATATGTTATCACATATAGAGAAAAAAAAGAAAAGGGGGTTGCTTATATAATCAGAGCATAGGTGAAAGAAAGAAAGTGAGGCATACAAAATGGATGCAAAAGGAGGAAACTCGGTATCTTGGCAGCTGGGGAAGATTAGGCACTAGGATCAGGAATCAGTATCTCTTATGAATCTATAAATATTTTCACAAAGACCAAATTGACATACTAAAATTAAGCATACAGTTTAAAAAAATTTATATAAAATGGAAGAACTACAAGGGGAAAGTAAACCATCTGGAAGTAGTTCCGAATTGTCAGACACATCAAGTGACCATGAGGTTGTTTTTAAAGAAAAGTCTAATGAAGGGAAAAGTGGTAAACAGTTAAAGAAGAACATCAAACAGAGAGGTCACAACGATGATGGAAAATTTTATGCAATTCTTGAGGAAATGAGGGAGGATAGAAAACTAATGATGGCTATGATGGAGTGGATGTCGAACATTCAGGAAGAGGATATGGGAATTGACTGTAAGACACATTGAACAAGGGAGTCATATAGTAACACAAAGGAGGAAGAAGATCTTCAAACCCAATCAAAGAAGTTTGAAATTCAGAGCAGGGAAGACAGTGAAGAAGGAAGAATGAGCCAGAAGGCAGAAGTTAATAATGATGAATCAGATCTGCAAATTGAGGGACAGGATCAAGTTGAAGTACCAAAGGCAACAGGGAAAACTGATATCAAGGGGAATGAAATAAAATTACAGCAGACAACAAATCCACAAATAAGGATGGGTAATATACCATATTATGGATCATCCATCCATATTCAAATATTTAAAGGTGAGCATGGGGAGAATCCAGCCATCCATTTAGATAGTATTAGAGAATTTTTCTGCTTACGCCCAATGGCTGAGAAGAAGAAAACAACTGTGGCCAGCCATTATCTAAGGGAATCCGTGAAAGCTTGGTGGAAATTATTGAACAATCCACCGGTCACGATTCAAGGCTATGAAAATGCACTTCTAAAAAGATATTGGAGTGAGGAGAGACAGGAGGGAATTTTACACACACTCTCCAACCAGAAATATCATGAGAATAATAAACAGAGTTATGCAGCATTCTTCGTTCACCAAGTGACGGTACTTAAATCCTTGACTACTTTCAAATACAGCGATCAACACATTATCCAGATTATTGTTCATAATCTACCCACGTGAATGCTCCATGTCATTTGAGAAAGCTATCGAACTTTTAAACCAGATAGATTATGGAGATTTGTTTCCAATGAGAAAAGAATGGGATCAGGGTCATCACAACCCTAGACAATTAAAACCATATATAGCTAGCTCCTGACCCAGGGAGATCATAGTGGGCACATATAGTTCAGGGTACCTGGGTAAATGACCATGATATTGTAAATATAAATTCATGAGTAACAAATAATGAATATTAATAAACTGATGTTTGATAAAATGTATCATTTTATGCCCATGTTCAGATTCAAATTCTTACCCAGACTGTTCTCTGAAGTCAAATGACTTTGTAAGTTGATGCAGGTTTGGTAATATATGTGTAAACATTTTTTATTATTTTTTTAAGTGGGAAGAAATGAAACAGTTAGATCAGACCATCGATCTTAGTTTCATGATTTTCCAAAATTTGGTATGGCAAATTTTGTACTAACCGCTATTCCTGTGCAATGAAGCTTTGTTCATCCAAGCCACGTAAAGCTAAATTGGTTGTTTTATCTTTTGTATAAATAATTGAATAAAATTGCTTGTATAAATATTGTAAATAGTAAGATATATATCGTTTGGTGTGTGTGCATGGTTTGTGTATTAATACAAGATTATTTTAAAAAAAAAAGGGAGAGAAAGTTTCATTGCACAAATAATTCTTTATTTTAAACAGTTAAATATGTACAAATTCATAGAAAAATATTTGTACAAATTTACTTAAAACTCTGATCAAAGGTTGCATTCCATTAAGCTTGATTTGACTATATTGTACAAAAAAGAATGTATTAATTAATTGTTTTGCAAACAGAGTAAAATTGTTCGACCATCTTAGTAATTAAATCGATTGTTAGATTATTCGTAAAACCATTTTCTAATTGGAAATGGGTTCCAGATAATTTGTTGAATCTTGTTATCTACAAAGTGTTTGTGTAAGTGGAAATGTAAATGGCATAATTGAGGGAAATTATCTTAAAACATTCCAATGTACAGAGTGGGTAATTGAAAGTAAATATTTCTGGAGGCCAGAAACCAAAGGAGGAGGAATCCGAAATGAAGTAATAAATAATTGAGAGAATTGTGGGAACATTTGATCATTTTTATTACATTACTTTCTTGTCTTTCTTGGCAACCCTGCAAAAAAAGAGTGCTGGAGAGTGAAATTAGAGAATGCCATATTAAGAAGTTACCGTGTAAACTTCAATAATGATGGGCTAAGTTCAGAAAGCTGATCTCTGTCTTGCCGATTAAACCTCCCTAGCTTGCCAAAATATCATGTGTGTGTGGTTCCAGTTTGCTAACCTTCATGTGCCTGTGGTTCCAGTTTTCTAATCTTCAATTTTGAAATCCATTATGTTGTTATAAAAAAATCAAAATGTGTGCCTACATTCTGAACAATCACCATCATGAGGAAATTGTCCAGACAAAGAAAGAATGGTAAATTTACTTTACATGAACTTTTCACTTTCTTTTAACTTCGATCCCTTATGTAATTACAGTTATGTTTTAATCTTGTACTAAATATGTTAAATATTTCTTGTTTTTTTTTGTTTTTTTTTTTGCTAAAATGTCTACGGTAAACCCGTCAGTAAATCCCCCCCCTTTTATATTTCTTTTACTCTAGTCTTTAAATAGCAATTTGTTAAGCCTTTATATTTTATGACAATTTTAATAAATATTTTATTCATTATTATATACATTTCGGTTTAAATTAATGGCAATTGATATTTTTTCAACTCAATTAAAGATATTTCAGGTTGCATTTAGATAATGATTATTATATTGAATATAAATTTTGTATGGAATAAATAATTGATTCCATGTGTTTTGAGTTGGGGGATATCGATGTATGTATTACGGTTTTAATTAATGATGTTTTATTCTATGCCACTGGGTAGTTAATATTTAGAATCGATTTTATCTATTTGATTGCATATTTTTTATATGAGGAAAAGGGGAAATAATAATAAAAGGTAGCCATTATTGTATTTACTACCTTCCGAACAGTCTGGAGGAGTATGAGATTCAGAGTGTAATTGATTAATAGTTAAGCATATGATCTTTTTGAGCCTTACCATTTGGTTTTAAATTACTTTGTCAGAAGATTACATGGGAAAAGTTATGGAGGAATAAATGAAGTCTTATATATATTTATAAACTTACTTTGATCATTCATTACACAATGTTACTGGTTTAGTGCTACTTTTGCTTCCCATAGCTTGATTCAGTGCCTCGTCTGTGACTTCAAACAAGGGAGAAAGAAATTCTTCCCTAGACTCACCTGAGGTGTAAAGTCTTGCTAAAGTGCAAGCTGCCCAGTCTTCCGTTAACGCACCGCAAACTATTACCTTTGATTTATTATATTCATCTCTAATAGCAGCCAGTCACATCACTTCTATATTTTAAAATATAAGCTTATTCCCCATCCCCATAATACATGATGGTTTACTTTAGTTAATAAAATAATTTAGTATAATAAGGATAAAACATTTGAAGTTTTATTTTACTCTGACTCCCATATATATCGTATATAATTAAACATGTAAATCAATCGTTTTAAGTTACGCTAGTGTTGTATTTAGAGAAGAAATCATTTGTGATATTGTCTACACTAGGCATGGGATACAATGGTTATAAAGTCAACCAGAAATATCAACAAAATGTTGTTCGTCAATTGTAATATTTCCCATTAAAGATTAGAAGTAAACTAATTGATATTGTATATAACAAGTTAACTGTACTGTATGTGAATCTTATTTAATAGCAATAATAATTATTAAATATTTGTATAATCTATTTCACCTATCTATTCATTAAAATAATTATTTATTGCCATTTGATTACTGTCTGTATCGACAACCCAAGAATATATATATATATTGATCGTTTATAGCATTGAGAGTACACCACACATATATATAAAAATTAGTCAGAGTTATATTGTTTATGTTTTCCACCGAGCTAGTTTAGGCAATACCATGTACCATGGATTCAGTTATTCATCAGTCATTTTTACGCAGGGTTTGGGTTTAAATTCAGTTTGGTTTTGGATTTAGCTTTGGAGTCAGTCTGGGTTTGAAATCTGTTTCTGTGTATAGTTGATGGGTTACAGTTGATCAGTACATTATTATCGTGCTTAAATTTTTTCTCTTGCAAAAATTCTTTTGATGAGAGTTTGTAATTTTTTTGATAAAGATCATATTATTCAAGAAATAGAACTAACTAAAAATATTCTAATTTCTAATGGTTGCAATAAAAACATTATATATAAAGCTTTATATAGCATTTATACTAAAAAAGTGAGGATAAAATTGATATGGCAACTAGTTATAGAGTTGTTTTATTTTATATTAAAGGCATTACTGATAAAATCAATAGAAGACTATCTAATTTCAACATAAAGACTATTTTTAGCACTAGCAAAAAAACTGTTTTTTTTTCCATAAGCCTAAGACTGAATACTTTTGGAATATCAAGATTTCTATGAAATTCCATGTTCAAAAATTATCAAGATACTATATTAATCAATTCAATAGTTGAATTAATCTCAGAAATAAAAAGCATAAAAATGCCTACAATCAGAAATTAAATATATCACATTTTTAAAGAAATTGATCCTAAATCTGATTTTGATAATACTAAAATATTTTCTAATTTGAAAAAGTATGATTTGAAAACCATAAAAGAATCCATTGAAATATTAAAAAGGGAGAGTGGTTTAAATAAATCTGATGAAATACATTATATTCCAGCCTTTTGGAGACTATTTATTTTATCTCTTTCTTCTAAACTCAATTTGAAATAAATTAATTGTAAAACTGAAAGAAATTAACATTTTGTTAATCGACATATTCTGAATAATCAACTATGAAATATATATAAAAATAATTGTTTTTTACTTTACTCTCAATCTTGTAAGATCTAATACTTCTCCTTTAAGATCTACTTGGCAATAGTGAATGTTATTTCATCAAAATATCAACAAAATAATACAGTTTAAACGAAAAACTATTTATATCATACAACTGTGAAAACAAACATTGCAGTTCAGTATAATTTAGCTAATTTTACCTAAATATGACAAAACCAGTAAAAAAATTCATTCAAAATATAGTACTGTACACCAGCATGGTCTTAGCGGGTTTTAAGCTTGGAAATACAGCCAAATTACACATTCCTAAAAATTGATGAATTTGAATACTTTAACATTGCAGTTCAGTATAATTTAGCTAATTCTACCGAAATATGACAAAATCAGTAAAAAAATTCATTAAAAATATATTACTGTATACCAGCATGTTCATAGCGCGTTTTAAGCTTGGAAATACAGCCTGGTTACAAATTTTTAAAAATTGATGAATTTGAATACTTTAACATTGCAGTTCAGTATAATTTAGCTAATTCTACCGAAATATGACAAAATCAGTGAAAAAATTCATTAAAAATATATTACTGTATACCAGCATGTTCATAGCGCGTTTTAAGCTTGGAAATGAAGCCTGGTTACAAATTTTTAAAAATTGATGAATTTGAATACTTTAACATTGCAGTTCAGTATAATTTAGCTAATTTTACCTAAATATGACAAAACCAGTAAAAAAATTCATTAAAAATATATTACTGTATACCAGCATGTTCATAGCGCGTTTTAAGCTTGGAAATACAGCCTGGTTACAAATTTTTAAAAATTGATGAATTTGAATACTTTAACATTGCAGTTCAGTATAATTTAGCTAATTTTACCTAAATATGACAAAACCAGTAAAAAAATTCATTCAAAATATAGTACTGTACACCAGCATGTTCTTAGCGGGTTTTAAGCTTGGAAATACAGCCAAATTACACATTCCTAAAAATTGATGAATTTGAATACTTTAACATTGCAGTTCAGTATAATTTAGCTAATTCTACCGAAATATGACAAAATCAGTGAAAAAATTCATTAAAAATATATTACTGTATACCAGCATGTTCATAGCGCGTTTTAAGCTTGGAAATGAAGCCTGGTTACAAATTTTTAAAAATTGATGAATTTGAATACTTTAACATTGCAGTTCAGTATAATTTAGCTAATTTTACCTAAATATGACAAAATCAGTGAAAAAATTCATTAAAAATATATTACTGTATACCAGCATGTTCATAGCGTGTTTTAAGCTTGGAAATGAAGCCTGGTTACAAATTTTTAAAAATTGATGAATTTGAATACTTTAACATTGCAGTTCAGTATAATTTAGCTAATTTTACCTAAATATGACAAAACCAGTAAAAAAATTCATTCAAAATATAGTACTGTACACCAGCATGTTCTTAGCGGGTTTTAAGCTTGGAAATACAGCCAAATTACACATTCCTAAAAATTGATGAATTTGAATACTTTAACATTGCAGTTCAGTATAATTTAGCTAATTTTACCTAAATATGACAAAACCAGTAAAAAAATTCATTCAAAATATAGTACTGTACACCAGCATGTTCTTAGCGGGTTTTAAGCTTGGAAATACAGCCAAATTACACATTCCTAAAAATTGATGAATTTGAATACTTTAACATTGCAGTTCAGTATAATTTAGCTAATTCTATCGAAATATGACAAAATCAGTGAAAAAATTCATTAAAAATATATTACTGTATACCAGCATGTTCATAGCGCGTTTTAAGCTTGGAAATACAGCCAGGTGACAAATTCATAAAAATTGATGAATTTAAATACTTTAACATTGCAGTTCAGTATAATTTAGCTAATTCTACCGAAATATGACAAAATCAGTGAAAAAATTCATTAAAAATATATTACTGTATACCAGCATGTTCATAGCGCGTTTTAAGCTTGGAAATGAAGCCTGGTTACAAATTTTTAAAAATTGATGAATTTGAATACTTTAACATTGCAGTTCAGTATAATTTAGCTAATTTTACCTAAATATGACAAAATCAGTAAAAAAATTCATTAAAAATATATTACTGTATACCAGCATGTTCATAGCGTGTTTTAAGCTTGGAAATGAAGCCTGGTTACAAATTTTTAAAAATTGATGAATTTAAATACTTTAACATTGCAGTTCAGTATAATTTAGCTAATTTTACCTAAATATGACAAAACCAGTAAAAAAATTCATTCAAAATATAGTACTGTACACCAGCATGGTCTTAGCGGGTTTTAAGCTTGGAAATACAGCCAAGTTACACATTCCTAAAAATTGATGAATTTGAATACTTTAACATTGCAGTTCAGTATAATTTAGCTAATTCTACCGAAATATGACAAAATCAGTGAAAAAATTTATTAAAAATATATTACTGTATACCAGCATGTTCATAGCGCGTTTTAAGCTTGGAAATAAAGCCTGGTTACAAATTTTTAAAAATTGATGAATTTGAATACTTTAACATTGCAGTTCAGTATAATTTAGCTAATTTTACCTAAATATGACAAAACCAGTAAAAAAATTCATTCAAAATATAGTACTGTACACCAGCATGTTCTTAGCGGGTTTTAAGCTTGGAAATACAGCCAAATTACACATTCCTAAAAATTGATGAATTTGAATACTTTAACATTGCAGTTCAGTATAATTTAGCTAATTCTACCGAAATATGACAAAATCAGTGAAAAAATTCATTAAAAATATATTACTGTATACCAGCATGTTCATAGCGCGTTTTAAGCTTGGAAATGAAGCCTGGTTACAAATTTTTAAAAATTGATGAATTTGAATACTTTAACATTGCAGTTCAGTATAATTTAGCTAATTTTACCTAAATATGACAAAACCAGTAAAAAAATTCATTCAAAATATAGTACTGTATACCAGCATGTTCTTAGCGGGTTTTAAGCTTGGAAATACAGCCAAATTACAAATTCCTAAAAATTGATGAATTTGAATACTTTAACATTGCAGTTCAGTATAATTTAGCTAATTTTACCTAAATATGACAAAACCAGTAAAAAAATTCATTCAAAATATAGTACTGTACACCAGCATGTTCTTAGCGGGTTTTAAGCTTGGAAATACAGCCAAATTACACATTCCTAAAAATTGATGAATTTGAATACTTTAACATTGCAGTTCAGTATAATTTAGCTAATTCTACCGAAATATGACAAAATCAGTGAAAAAATTCATTAAAAATATATTACTGTATACCAGCATGTTCATAGCGCGTTTTAAGCTTGGAAATACAGCCTGGTTACAAATTTTTAAAAATTGATGAATTTGAATACTTTAACATTGTAGTTCAGTATAATTTAGCTAATTCTACCTAAATATGACAAAATCAGTGAAAAAAATTCATTAAAAATATATTACTGTATACCAGCATGTTCATAGCGCGTTTTAAGCTTGGAAATGAAGCCTGGTTACAAATTTTTAAAAATTGATGAATTTGAATACTTTAACATTGCAGTTCAGTATAATTTAGCTAATTTTACCTAAATATGACAAAACCAGTAAAAAAATTCATTCAAAATATAGTACTGTACACCAGCATGTTCTTAGCGGGTTTTAAGCTTGGAAATACAGCCAAATTACACATTCCTAAAAATTGATGAATTTGAATACTTTAACATTGCAGTTCAGTATAATTTAGCTAATTTTACCGAAATATGACAAAATCAGTGAAAAAATTTATTAAAAATATATTACTGTTTACCACCATGTTCATAGCGCGTTTTAAGCTTGGAAATACAGCCTGGTTACAAATTTTTAAAAATTGATGAATTTGAATACTTTAACATTGCAGTTCAGTATAATTTAGCTAATTTTACCTAAATATGACAAAATCAGTGAAAAAATTCATTAAAAATATATTACTGTATACCAGCATGTTCATAGCGTGTTTTAAGCTTGGAAATGAAGCCTGGTTACAAATTTTTAAAAATTGATGAATTTGAATACTTTAACATTGCAGTTCAGTATAATTTAGCTAATTTTACCTAAATATGACAAAACCAGTAAAAAAATTCATTCAAAATATAGTACTGTACACCAGCATGGTCTTAGCGGGTTTTAAGCTTGGAAATACAGCCAAATTACACATTCCTAAAAATTGATGAATTTGAATACTTTAACATTGCAGTTCAGTATAATTTAGCTAATTCTACCGAAATATGACAAAATCAGTGAAAAAATTCATTAAAAATATATTACTGTATACCAGCATGTTCATAGCGGGTTTTAAGCTTGGAAATACAGCCAAATTACAAATTCCTAAAAATTGATGAATTTGAATACTTTAACATTGCAGTTCAGTATAATTTAGCTAATTCTACCTAAATATGACAAAATCAGTGAAAAAAATTCATTAAAAATATATTACTGTATACCAGCATGTTCATAGCGCGTTTTAAGCTTGGAAATGAAGCCTGGTTACAAATTTTTAAAAATTGATGAATTTGAATACTTTAACATTGCAGTTCAGTATAATTTAGCTAATTTTACCTAAATATGACAAAACCAGTAAAAAAATTCATTCAAAATATAGTACTGTACACCAGCATGTTCTTAGCGGGTTTTAAGCTTGGAAATACAGCCAAATTACACATTCCTAAAAATTGATGAATTTGAATACTTTAACATTGCAGTTCAGTATAATTTAGCTAATTTTACCGAAATATGACAAAATCAGTGAAAAAATTTATTAAAAATATATTACTGTTTACCACCATGTTCATAGCGCGTTTTAAGCTTGGAAATACAGCCTGGTTACAAATTTTTAAAAATTGATGAATTTGAATACTTTAACATTGCAGTTCAGTATAATTTAGCTAATTTTACCTAAATATGACAAAACCAGTAAAAAAATTCATTCAAAATATAGTACTGTACACCAGCATGGTCTTAGCGGGTTTTAAGCTTGGAAATACAGCCAAATTACACATTCCTAAAAATTGATGAATTTGAATACTTTAACATTGCAGTTCAGTATAATTTAGCTAATTTTACCGAAATATGACAAAATCAGTGAAAAAATTTATTAAAAATATATTACTGTATACCAGCATGTTCATAGCGCGTTTTAAGCTTGGAAATACAGCCTGGTTACAAATTTTTAAAAATTGATGAATTTGAATACTTTAACATTGCAGTTCAGTATAATTTAGCTAATTCTACCGAAATATGACAAAATCAGTCAAAAAATTCATTAAAAATATATTACTGTATACCAGCATGTTGATAGCGTGTTTTAAGCTTGGAAATGAAGCCTGGTTACAAATTTTTAAAAATTGATGAATTTGAATACTTTAACATTGCAGTTCAGTATAATTTAGCTAATTTTACCTAAATATGACAAAACCAGTAAAAAAATTCATTCAAAATATAGTACTGTACACCAGCATGTTCTTAGCGCGTTTTAAGCTTGGAAATACAGCCTGGTTACAAATTTTTAAAAATTGATGAATTTGAATACTTTAACATTGCAGTTCAGTATAATTTAGCTAATTCTACCTAAATATGACAAAATCAGTGAAAAAATTTATTAAAAATATATTACTGTACACCAGCATGTTCTTAGCGGGTTTTAAGCTTGGAAATACAGCCAAATTACACATTCCTAAAAATTGATGAATTTGAATACTTTAACATTGCAGTTCAGTATAATTTAGCTAATTTTATCTAAATATGACAAAACCAGTAAAAAAATTCATTCAAAATATAGTACTGTACACCAGCATGTTCTTAGCGGGTTTTAAGCTTGGAAATACAGCCAAATTACACATTCCTAAAAATTGATGAATTTGAATACTTTAACATTGCAGTTCAGTATAATTTAGCTAATTCTACCGAAATATGACAAAATCAGTGAAAAAATTCATTAAAAATATATTACTGTATACCAGCATGTTCATAGCGCGTTTTAAGCTTGGAAATGAAGCCTGGTTACAAATTTTTAAAAATTGATGAATTTGAATACTTTAACATTGCAGTTCAGTATAATTTAGCTAATTTTACCTAAATATGACAAAACCAGTAAAAAAATTCATTCAAAATATAGTACTGTATACCAGCATGTTCTTAGCGGGTTTTAAGCTTGGAAATACAGCCAAATTACACATTCCTAAAAATTGATGAATTTGAATACTTTAACATTGCAGTTCAGTATAATTTAGCTAATTTTACCTAAATATGACAAAACCAGTAAAAAAATTCATTCAAAATATAGTACTGTACACCAGCATGTTCTTAGCGGGTTTTAAGCTTGGAAATACAGCCAAATTACACATTCCTAAAAATTGATGAATTTGAATACTTTAACATTGCAGTTCAGTATAATTTAGCTAATTCTACCTAAATATGACAAAATCAGTGAAAAAATTTATTAAAAATATATTACTGTATACCAGCATGTTCATAGCGCGTTTTAAGCTTGGAAATACAGCCTGGTTACAAATTTTTAAAAATTGATGAATTTGAATACTTTAACATTGTAGTTCAGTATAATTTAGCTAATTCTACCTAAATATGACAAAATCAGTGAAAAAAATTATTAAAAATATATTACTGTATACCAGCATGTTCATAGCGCGTTTTAAGCTTGGAAATAAAGCCTGGTTACAAATTTTTAAAAATTGATGAATTTGAATACTTTAACATTGCAGTTCAGTATAATTTAGCTAATTTTACCTAAATATGACAAAACCAGTAAAAAAATTCATTCAAAATATAGTACTGTACACCAGCATGTTCTTAGCGGGTTTTAAGCTTGGAAATACAGCCAAATTACACACTCCTAAAAATTGATGAATTTGAATACTTTAACATTGCAGTTCAGTATAATTTAGCTAATTCTACCGAAATATGACAAAATCAGTGAAAACATTTATTAAAAATATATTACTGTTTACCACCATGTTCATAGCGCGTTTTAAGCTTGGAAATACAGCCTGGTTACAAATTTTTAAAAATTGATGAATTTGAATACTTTAACATTGCAGTTCAGTATAATTTAGCTAATTTTACCTAAATATGACAAAACCAGTAAAAAAATTCATTCAAAATATAGTACTGTACACCAGCATGGTCTTAGCGGATTTTAAGCTTGGAAATACAGCCAAATTACACATTCCTAAAAATTGATGAATTTGAATACTTTAACATTGCAGTTCAGTATAATTTAGCTAATTTTACCGAAATATGACAAAATCAGTGAAAAAATTTATTAAAAATATATTACTGTATACCAGCATGTTCATAGCGCGTTTTAAGCTTGGAAATACAGCCAGGTGACAAATTCATAAAAATTGATGAATTTAAATACTTTAACATTGCAGTTCAGTATAATTTAGCTAATTTTACCGAAATATGACAAAATCAGTGAAAAAATTCATTAAAAATATATTACTGTATACCAGCATGTTCATAGCGCGTTTTAAGCTTGGAAATGAAGCCTGGTTACAAATTTTTAAAAATTGATGAATTTAAATACTTTAACATTGCAGTTCAGTAGAATTTAGCTAATTTTACCTAAATATGACAAAACCAGTAAAAAAATTCATTCAAAATATAGTACTGTACACCAGCATGGTCTTAGCGCGTTTTAAGCTTGGAAATACAGCCTGGTTACAAATTTTTAAAAATTGATGAATTTGAATACTTTAACATTGCAGTTCAGTATAATTTAGCTAATTCTACCGAAATATGACAAAATCAGTGAAAAAATTCATTAAAAATATATTACTGTACACCAGCATGTTCTTAGCGGGTTTTAAGCTTGGAAATACAGCCAAATTACACATTCCTAAAAATTGATGAATTTGAATACTTTAACATTGCAGTTCAGTATAATTTAGCTAATTCTATCGAAATTTGACCAAATCAGTGAAAAAATTCATTAAAAATATATTACTGTATACCAGCATGTTCATAGCGCGTTTTAAGCTTGGAAATGAAGCCTGGTTACAAATTTTTAAAAATTGATGAATTTGAATACTTTAACATTGCAGTTCAGTATAATTTAGCTAATTCTACCGAAATATGACAAAATCAGTGAAAAAATTCATTAAAAATATATTACTGTATACCAGCATGTTCATAGCGCGTTTTAAGCTTGGAAATGAAGCCTGGTTACAAATTTTTAAAAATTGATGAATTTGAATACTTTAACATTGCAGTTCAGTATAATTTAGCTAATTTTACCTAAATATGACAAAACCAGTAAAAAAATTATTCAAAATATAGTACTGTACAACAGCATGTTCTTAGCGGGTTTTAAGCTTGGAAATACAGCCAAATTACACATTCCTAAAAATTGATGAATTTGAATACTTTAACATTGCAGTTCAGTATAATTTAGCTAATTTTACCTAAATATGACAAAACCAGTAAAAAAATTCATTCAAAATATAGTACTGTACACCAGCATGTTCTTAGCGGGTTTTAAGCTTGGAAATACAGCCAAATTACACATTCCTAAAAATTGATGAATTTGAATACTTTAACATTGCAGTTCAGTATAATTTAGCTAATTCTATCGAAATATGACAAAATCAGTGAAAAAATTCATTAAAAATATATTACTGTATACCAGCATGTTCATAGCGCGTTTTAAGCTTGGAAATACAGCCAGGTGACAAATTCATAAAAATTGATGAATTTGAATACTTTAACATTGCAGTTCAGTATAATTTAGCTAATTCTACCGAAATATGACAAAATCAGTGAAAAAATTCATTAAAAATATATTACTGTATACCAGCATGTTCATAGCGTGTTTTAAGCTTGGAAATAAAGCCTGGTTACAAATTTTTAAAAATTGATGAATTTGAATACTTTAACATTGCAGTTCAGTATAATTTAGCTAATTCTACCGAAATATGACAAAATCAGTGAAAAAATTCATTAAAAATATATTACTGTATACCAGCATGTTCATAGCGTGTTTTAAGCTTGGAAATACAGCCTGGTTACAAATTTTTAAAAATTGATGAATTTGAATACTTTAACATTGCAGTTCAGTATAATTTAGCTAATTTTACCTAAATATGACAAAACCAGTAAAAAAATTCATTCAAAATATAGTACTGTACACCAGCATGTTCTTAGCGGGTTTTAAGCTTGGAAATACAGCCAAATTACACATTCCTAAAAATTGATGAATTTGAATACTTTAACATTGCAGTTCAGTATAATTTAGCTAATTTTACCTAAATATGACAAAACCAGTAAAAAAATTCATTCAAAATATAGTACTGTACACCAGCATGTTCTTAGCGGGTTTTAAGCTTGGAAATACAGCCAAATTACACACTCCTAAAAATTGATGAATTTGAATACTTTAACATTGCAGTTCAGTATAATTTAGCTAATTTTACCGAAATATGACAAAATCAGTGAAAAAATTCATTAAAAATATATTACTGTTTACCACCATGTTCATAGCGCGTTTTAAGCTTGGAAATACAGCCTGGTTACAAATTTTTAAAAATTGATGAATTTGAATACTTTAACATTGCAGTTCAGTATAATTTAGCTAATTCTACCTAAATATGACAAAATCAGTGAAAAAAATTATTAAAAATATATTACTGTATACCAGCATGTTCATAGCGCGTTTTAAGCTTGGAAATGAAGCCTGGTTACAAATTTTTAAAAATTGATGAATTTGAATACTTTAACATTGCAGTTCAGTATAATTTAGCTAATTTTACCTAAATATGACAAAACCAGTAAAAAAATTCATTCAAAATATAGTACTGTACACCAGCATGGTCTTAGCGGGTTTTAAGCTTGGAAATACAGCCAAATTACACATTCCTAAAAATTGATGAATTTGAATACTTTAACATTGCAGTTCAGTATAATTTAGCTAATTCTACCGAAATATGACAAAATCAGTGAAAAAATTCATTAAAAATATATTACTGTATACCAGCATGTTCATAGCGCGTTTTAAGCTTGGAAATACAGCCAGGTGACAAATTCATAAAAATTGATGAATTTAAATACTTTAACATTGCAGTTCAGTACAATTAAGCTAATTCTACCGAAATATGACAAAATCAGTCAAAAAATTCATTAAAAATATATTACTGTATACCAGCATGTTCATAGCGTGTTTTAAGCTTGGAAATGAAGCCTGGTTACAAATTTTTAAAAATTGATGAATTTAAATACTTTAACATTGCAGTTCAGTAGAATTTAGCTAATTTTACCTAAATATGACAAAACCAGTAAAAAAATTCATTCAAAATATAGTACTGTACACCAGCATGTTCTTAGCGCGTTTTAAGCTTGGAAATACAGCCTGGTTACAAATTTTTAAAAATTGATGAATTTGAATACTTTAACATTGCAGTTCAGTATAATTTAGCTAATTCTACCTAAATATGACAAAATCAGTGAAAAAATTCATTAAAAATATATTACTGTATACCAGCATGTTCATAGCGCGTTTTAAGCTTGGAAATGAAGCCTGGTTACAAATTTTTAAAAATTGATGAATTTGAATACTTTAACATTGCAGTTCAGTATAATTTAGCTAATTTTACCTAAATATGACAAAACCAGTAAAAAAATTCATTCAAAATATAGTACTGTACACCAGCATGTTCTTAGCGGGTTTTAAGCTTGGAAATACAGCCAAATTACACATTCCTAAAAATTGATGAATTTGAATACTTTAACATTGCAGTTCAGTATAATTTAGCTAATTCTATCGAAATATGACCAAATCAGTGAAAAAATTCATTAAAAATATATTACTGTATACCAGCATGTTCATAGCGCGTTTTAAGCTTGGAAATACAGCCTGGTTACAAATTTTTAAAAATTGATGAATTTGAATACTTTAACATTGCAGTTCAGTATAATTTAGCTAATTCTACCGAAATATGACAAAATCAGTGAAAAAATTCATTAAAAATATATTACTGTATACCAGCATGTTCATAGCGCGTTTTAAGCTTGGAAATGAAGCCTGGTTACAAATTTTTAAAAATTGATGAATTTGAATACTTTAACATTGCAGTTCAGTATAATTTAGCTAATTTTACCTAAATATGACAAAACCAGTAAAAAAATTCATTCAAAATATAGTACTGTACACCAGCATGGTCTTAGCGGGTTTTAAGCTTGGAAATACAGCCAAATTACACATTCCTAAAAATTGATGAATTTGAATACTTTAACATTGCAGTTCAGTATAATTTAGCTAATTCTACCTAAATATGACAAAACCAGTAAAAAAATTCATTCAAAATATAGTACTGTACACCAGCATGTTCTTAGCGGGTTTTAAGCTTGGAAATACAGCCAAATTACACACTCCTAAAAATTGATGAATTTGAATACTTTAACATTGCAGTTCAGTATAATTTAGCTAATTCTACCGAAATATGACAAAATCAGTGAAAAAATTCATTAAAAATATATTACTGTATACCAGCATGTTCATAGCGCGTTTTAAGCTTGGAAATGAAGCCTGGTTACAAATTTTTAAAAATTGATGAATTTGAATACTTTAACATTGCAGTTCAGTATAATTTAGCTAATTTTACCTAAATATGACAAAACCAGTCAAAAAATTCATTAAAAATATATTACTGTATACCAGCATGTTCATAGCGTGTTTTAAGCTTGGAAATGAAGCCTGGTTACAAATTTTTAAAAATTGATGAATTTGAATACTTTAACATTGCAGTTCAGTATAATTTAGCTAATTTTACCTAAATATGACAAAACCAGTAAAAAAATTCATTCAAAATATAGTACTGTACACCAGCATGTTCTTAGCGCGTTTTAAGCTTGGAAATACAGCCAAATTACACATTCCTAAAAATTGATGAATTTGAATACTTTAACATTGCAGTTCAGTATAATTTAGCTAATTTTACCTAAATATGACAAAACCAGTAAAAAAATTCATTCAAAATATAGTACTGTACACCAGCATGTTCTTAGCGGGTTTTAAGCTTGGAAATACAGCCAAATTACACATTCCTAAAAATTGATGAATTTGAATACTTTAACATTGCAGTTCAGTATAATTTAGCTAATTTTACCGAAATATGACAAAATCAGTGAAAAAATTCATTAAAAATATATTACTGTATACCAGCATGTTCATAGCGCGTTTTAAGCTTGGAAATACAGCCTGGTTACAAATTTTTAAAAATTGATGAATTTGAATACTTTAACATTGCAGTTCAGTATAATTTAGCTAATTCTACCGAAATATGACAAAATCAGTGAAAAAATTCATTAAAAATATATTACTGTATACCAGCATGTTCATAGCGCGTTTTAAGCTTGGAAATACAGCCTGGTTACAAATTTTTAAAAATTGATGAATTTGAATACTTTAACATTGCAGTTCAGTATAATTTAGCTAATTTTACCTAAATATGACAAAATCAGTAAAAAAATTCATTCAAAATATAGTACTGTACACCAGCATGGTCTTAGCGGGTTTTAAGCTTGGAAATACAGCCAAATTACACATTCCTAAAAATTGATGAATTTGAATACTTTAACATTGCAGTTCAGTATAATTTAGCTAATTTTACCGAAATATGACAAAATCAGTGAAAAAATTCATTAAAAATATATTACTGTTTACCAGCATGTTCATAGCGCGTTTTAAGCTTGGAAATACAGCCAGGTGACAAATTCATAAAAATTGATGAATTTAAATACTTTAACATTGCAGTTCAGTATAATTAAGCTAATTCTACCGAAATATGACAAAATCAGTCAAAAAATTCATTAAAAATATATTACTGTATACCAGCATGTTCATAGCGTGTTTTAAGCTTGGAAATGAAGCCTGGTTACAAATTTTTAAAAATTGATGAATTTAAATACTTTAACATTGCAGTTCAGTAGAATTTAGCTAATTTTACCTAAATATGACAAAACCAGTAAAAAAATTCATTCAAAATATAGTACTGTACACCAGCATGGTCTTAGCGCGTTTTAAGCTTGGAAATACAGCCTGGTTACAAATTTTTAAAAATTGATGAATTTGAATACTTTAACATTGCAGTTCAGTATAATTTAGCTAATTCTACCGAAATATGACAAAATCAGTGAAAAAATTCATTAAAAATATATTACTGTATACCAGCATGTTCATAGCGCGTTTTAAGCTTGGAAATGAAGCCTGGTTACAAATTTTTAAAAATTGATGAATTTGAATACTTTAACATTGCAGTTCAGTATAATTTAGCTAATTTTACCTAAATATGACAAAACCAGTAAAAAAATTCATTCAAAATATAGTACTGTACACCAGCATGTTCTTAGCGGGTTTTAAGCTTGGAAATACAGCCAAATTACACATTCCTAAAAATTGATGAATTTGAATACTTTAACATTGCAGTTCAGTATAATTTAGCTAATTCTATCGAAATATGACAAAATCAGTGAAAAAATTCATTAAAAATATATTACTGTATACCAGCATGTTCATAGCTTGTTTTAAGCTTGGAAATACAGCCAGGTGACAAATTCATAAAAATTGATGAATTTAAATACTTTAACATTGCAGTTCAGTATAATTTAGCTAATTCTACCGAAATATGACAAAATCAGTGAAAAAATTCATTAAAAATATATTACTGTATACCAGCATGTTCATAGCGCGTTTTAAGCTTGGAAATGAAGCCTGGTTACAAATTTTTAAAAATTGATGAATTTGAATACTTTAACATTGCAGTTCAGTATAATTTAGCTAATTTTACCTAAATATGACAAAACCAGTCAAAAAATTCATTAAAAATATATTACTGTATACCAGCATGTTCATAGCGCGTTTTAAGCTTGGAAATGAAGCCTGGTTACAAATTTTTAAAAATTGATGAATTTGAATACTTTAACATTGCAGTTCAGTATAATTTAGCTAATTTTACCTAAATATGACAAAACCAGTAAAAAAATTCATTCAAAATATATTACTGTACACCAGCATGTTCTTAGCGGGTTTTAAGCTTGGAAATACAGCCAAATTACACATTCCTAAAAATTGATGAATTTGAATACTTTAACATTGCAGTTCAGTATAATTTAGCTAATTTTACCTAAATATGACAAAACCAGTAAAAAAATTCATTCAAAATATAGTACTGTACACCAGCATGTTCTTAGCGGGTTTTAAGCTTGGAAATACAGCCAAATTACACATTCCTAAAAATTGATGAATTTGAATACTTTAACATTGCAGTTCAGTATAATTTAGCTAATTCTACCGAAATATGACAAAATCAGTGAAAAAATTCATTAAAAATATATTACTGTATACCAGCATGTTCATAGCGCGTTTTAAGCTTGGAAATACAGCCTGGTTACAAATTTTTAAAAATTGATGAATTTGAATACTTTAACATTGCAGTTCAGTAGAATTTAGCTAATTCTACCTAAATATGACAAAACCAGTAAAAAAATTCATTCAAAATATAGTACTGTACACCAGCATGGTCTTAGCGGGTTTTAAGCTTGGAAATACAGCCAAATTACACATTCCTAAAAATTGATGAATTTGAATACTTTAACATTGCAGTTCAGTATAATTTAGCTAATTCTACCGAAATATGACAAAATCAGTGAAAAAATTCATTAAAAATATATTACTGTATACCAGCATGTTCATAGCGCGTTTTAAGCTTGGAAATGAAGCCTGGTTACAAATTTTTAAAAATTGATGAATTTGAATACTTTAACATTGCAGTTCAGTATAATTTAGCTAATTTTACCTAAATATGACAAAACCAGTAAAAAAATTCATTCAAAATATAGTACTGTACACCAGCATGTTCTTAGCGGGTTTTAAGCTTGGAAATACAGCCAAATTACACATTCCTAAAAATTGATGAATTTGAATACTTTAACATTGCAGTTCAGTATAATTTAGCTAATTCTACCGAAATATGACAAAATCAGTGAAAAAATTCATTAAAAATATATTACTGTATACCAGCATGTTCATAGCGCGTTTTAAGCTTGGAAATGAAGCCTGGTTACAAATTTTTAAAAATTGATGAATTTGAATACTTTAACATTGCAGTTCAGTATAATTTAGCTAATTTTACCTAAATATGACAAAATCAGTAAAAAAATTCATTCAAAATATAGTACTGTACACCAGCATGTTCTTAGCGGGTTTTAAGCTTGGAAATACAGCCAAATTACACATTCCTAAAAATTGATGAATTTGAATACTTTAACATTGCAGTTCAGTATAATTTAGCTAATTTTACCTAAATATGACAAAACCAGTAAAAAAATTCATTCAAAATATAGTACTGTACACCAGCATGTTCTTAGCGGGTTTTAAGCTTGGAAATACAGCCAAATTACACATTCCTAAAAATTGATGAATTTGAATACTTTAACATTGCAGTTCAGTATAATTTAGCTAATTCTACCGAAATATGACAAAATCAGTGAAAAAATTTATTAAAAATATATTACTGTATACCAGCATGTTCATAGCGCGTTTTAAGCTTGGAAATGAAGCCTGGTTACAAATTTTTAAAAATTGATGAATTTGAATACTTTAACATTGCAGTTCAGTATAATTTAGCTAATTTTACCTAAATATGACAAAATCAGTGAAAAAAATTATTAAAAATATATTACTGTATACCAGCATGTTCATAGCGCGTTTTAAGCTTGGAAATGAAGCCTGGTTACAAATTTTTAAAAATTGATGAATTTGAATACTTTAACATTGCAGTTCAGTATAATTTAGCTAATTTTACCTAAATATGACAAAACCAGTAAAAAAATTCATTCAAAATATAGTACTGTACACCAGCATGTTCTTAGCGGGTTTTAAGCTTGGAAATACAGCCAAATTACACATTCCTAAAAATTGATGAATTTGAATACTTTAACATTGCAGTTCAGTATAATTTAGCTAATTTTACCGAAATATGACAAAATCAGTGAAAAAATTTATTAAAAATATATTACTGTTTACCACCATGTTCATAGCGCGTTTTAAGCTTGGAAATACAGCCTGGTTACAAATTTTTAAAAATTGATGAATTTGAATACTTTAACATTGCAGTTCAGTAGAATTTAGCTAATTTTACCTAAATATGACAAAACCAGTAAAAAAATTCATTCAAAATATAGTACTGTACACCAGCATGTTCTTAGCGGATTTTAAGCTTGGAAATACAGCCAAATTACACATTCCTAAAAATTGATGAATTTGAATACTTTAACATTGCAGTTCAGTATAATTTAGCTAATTCTACCGAAATATGACAAAATCAGTGAAAAAATTCATTAAAAATATATTACTGTATACCAGCATGTTCATAGCGCGTTTTAAGCTTGGAAATACAGCCAGGTTACAAATTTTTAAAAATTGATGAATTTGAATACTTTAACATTGCAGTTCAGTATAATTTAGCTAATTCTACCGAAATATGACAAAATCAGTGAAAAAATTCATTAAAAATATATTACTGTATACCAGCATGTTCATAGCGCGTTTTAAGCTTGGAAATGAAGCCTGGTTACAAATTTTTAAAAATTGATGAATTTGAATACTTTAACATTGCAGTTCAGTATAATTTAGCTAATTTTACCTAAATATGACAAAACCAGTAAAAAAATTCATTCAAAATATAGTACTGTACACCAGCATGTTCTTAGCGCGTTTTAAGCTTGGAAATACAGCCTGGTTACAAATTTTTAAAAATTGATGAATTTGAATACTTTAACATTGCAGTTCAGTATAATTTAGCTAATTCTACCTAAATATGACAAAATCAGTAAAAAAATTCATTAAAAATATATTACTGTACACCAGCATGTTCTTAGCGCGTTTTAAGCTTGGAAATACAGCCAAATTACAAATTCCTAAAAATTGATGAATTTGAATACTTTAACATTGCAGTTCAGTATAATTTAGCTAATTCTACCGAAATATGACAAAATCAGTAAAAAAATTCATTAAAAATATATTACTGTATACCAGCATGTTCATAGCGCGTTTTAAGCTTGGAAATGAAGCCTGGTTACAAATTTTTAAAAATTGATGAATTTGAATACTTTAACATTGCAGTTCAGTATAATTTAGCTAATTCTACCGAAATATGACAAAATCAGTGAAAAAATTCATTAAAAATATATTACTGTATACCAGCATGTTCATAGCGCGTTTTAAGCTTGGAAATACAGCCTGGTTACAAATTTTTAAAAATTGATGAATTTGAATACTTTAACATTGCAGTTCAGTATAATTTAGCTAATTTTACCTAAATATGACAAAATCAGTAAAAAAATTCATTAAAAATATATTACTGTATACCAGCATGTTCATAGCGCGTTTTAAGCTTGGAAATACAGCCAAATTACAAATTTCTAAAAATTGATGAATTTGAATACTTTAACATTGCAGTTCAGTATAATTTAGCTAATTTTACCTAAATATGACAAAACCAGTAAAAAAATTCATTCAAAATATAGTACTGTACACCAGCATGTTCTTAGCGGGTTTTAAGCTTGGAAATACAGCCAAATTACACATTCCTAAAAATTGATGAATTTGAATACTTTAACATTGCAGTTCAGTATAATTTAGCTAATTCTACCGAAATATGACAAAATCAGTGAAAAAATTCATTAAAAATATATTACTGTATACCAGCATGTTCATAGCGCGTTTTAAGCTTGGAAATGAAGCCTGGTTACAAATTTTTAAAAATTGATGAATTTGAATACTTTAACATTGCAGTTCAGTATAATTTAGCTAATTTTACCTAAATATGACAAAACCAGTCAAAAAATTCATTAAAAATATATTACTGTATACCAGCATGTTCATAGCGTGTTTTAAGCTTGGAAATGAAGCCTGGTTACAAATTTTTAAAAATTGATGAATTTGAATACTTTAACATTGCAGTTCAGTATAATTTAGCTAATTTTACCTAAATATGACAAAACCAGTAAAAAAATTCATTCAAAATATAGTACTGTACACCAGCATGTTCTTAGCGGGTTTTAAGCTTGGAAATACAGCCAAATTACACATTCCTAAAAATTGATGAATTTGAATACTTTAACATTGCAGTTCAGTATAATTTAGCTAATTTTACCGAAATATGACAAAATCAGTGAAAAAATTTATTAAAAATATATTACTGTTTACCACCATGTTCATAGCGCGTTTTAAGCTTGGAAATACAGCCTGGTTACAAATTTTTAAAAATTGATGAATTTGAATACTTTAACATTGCAGTTCAGTATAATTTAGCTAATTTTACCTAAATATGACAAAACCAGTAAAAAAATTCATTCAAAATATAGTACTGTACACCAGCATGGTCTTAGCGGGTTTTAAGCTTGGAAATACAGCCAAATTACACATTCCTAAAAATTGATGAATTTGAATACTTTAACATTGCAGTTCAGTATAATTTAGCTAATTTTACCGAAATATGACAAAATCAGTGAAAAAATTTATTAAAAATATATTACTGTTTACCACCATGTTCATAGCGCGTTTTAAGCTTGGAAATACAGCCAGGTGACAAATTCATAAAAATTGATGAATTTAAATACTTTAACATTGCAGTTCAGTACAATTAATATAATTCTACCGAAATATGACAAAATCAGTCAAAAAATTCATTAAAAATATATTACTGTATACCAGCATGTTCATAGCGTGTTTTAAGCTTGGAAATGAAGCCTGGTTACAAATTTTTAAAAATTGATGAATTTAAATACTTTAACATTGCAGTTCAGTATAATTTAGCTAATTTTACCTAAATATGACAAAACCAGTAAAAAAATTCATTAAAAATATATTACTGTACACCAGCATGTTCATAGCGCGTTTTAAGCTTGGAAATACAGCCTGGTTACAAATTTTTAAAAATTGATGAATTTGAATACTTTAACATTGTAGTTCAGTATAATTTAGCTAATTCTACCTAAATATGACAAAATCAGTGAAAAAAATTTATTAAAAATATATTACTGTATACCAGCATGTTCATAGCGCGTTTTAAGCTTGGAAATGAAGCCTGGTTACAAATTTTTAAAAATTGATGAATTTGAATACTTTAATATTGCAGTTCAGTATAATTTAGCTAATTTTACCTAAATATGACAAAACCAGTAAAAAAATTCATTCAAAATATAGTACTGTACACCAGCATGGTCTTAGCGGGTTTTAAGCTTGGAAATACAGCCAAATTACACATTCCTAAAAATTGATGAATTTGAATACTTTAACATTGCAGTTCAGTATAATTTAGCTAATTCTACCGAAATATGACAAAATCAGTGAAAAAATTCATTAAAAATATATTACTGTATACCAGCATGTTCATAGCTGGTTTTAAGCTTGGAAATACAGCCAGGTGACAAATTCATAAAAATTGATGAATTTAAATACTTTAACATTGCAGTTCAGTATAATTTAGCTAATTCTACCGAAATATGACAAAATCAGTGAAAAAATTCATTAAAAATATATTACTGTATACCAGCATGTTCATAGCGCGTTTTAAGCTTGGAAATGAAGCCTGGTTACAAATTTTTAAAAATTGATGAATTTGAATACTTTAACATTGCAGTTCAGTATAATTTAGCTAATTTTACCTAAATATGACAAAACCAGTCAAAAAATTCATTAAAAATATATTACTGTATACCAGCATGTTCATAGCGTGTTTTAAGCTTGGAAATGAAGCCTGGTTACAAATTTTTAAAAATTGATGAATTTGAATACTTTAACATTGCAGTTCAGTATAATTTAGCTAATTTTACCTAAATATGACAAAACCAGTAAAAAAATTCATTCAAAATATAGTACTGTACACCAGCATGTTCATAGCGCGTTTTAAGCTTGGAAATACAGCCAGGTGACACATTCCTAAAAATTGATGAATTTGAATACTTTAACATTGCAGTTCAGTATAATTTAGCTAATTTTACCTAAATATGACAAAACCAGTAAAAAAATTCATTCAAAATATAGTACTGTACACCAGCATGTTCTTAGCGGGTTTTAAGCTTGGAAATACAGCCAAATTACACATTCCTAAAAATTGATGAATTTGAATACTTTAACATTGCAGTTCAGTATAATTTAGCTAATTTTACCGAAATATGACAAAATCAGTGAAAAAATTCATTAAAAATATATTACTGTATACCAGCATGTTCATAGCGCGTTTTAAGCTTGGAAATACAGCCTGGTTACAAATTTTTAAAAATTGATGAATTTGAATACTTTAACATTGCAGTTCAGTATAATTTAGCTAATTTTACCTAAATATGACAAAACCAGTAAAAAAATTCATTCAAAATATAGTACTGTACACCAGCATGTTCTTAGCGGGTTTTAAGCTTGGAAATACAGCCAAATTACACATTCCTAAAAATTGATGAATTTGAATACTTTAACATTGCAGTTCAGTATAATTTAGCTAATTTTACCGAAATATGACAAAATCAGTGAAAAAATTCATTAAAAATATATTACTGTATACCAGCATGTTCATAGCGCGTTTTAAGCTTGGAAATACAGCCTGGTTACAAATTTTTAAAAATTGATGAATTTGAATACTTTAACATTGCAGTTCAGTATAATTTAGCTAATTTTACCTAAATATGACAAAACCAGTAAAAAAATTCATTAAAAATATATTACTGTATACCAGCATGTTCTTAGCGGGTTTTAAGCTTGGAAATACAGCCAAATTACACATTCCTAAAAATTGATGAATTTGAATACTTTAACATTGCAGTTCAGTATAATTTAGCTAATTTTACCGAAATATGACAAAATCAGTGAAAAAATTCATTAAAAATATATTACTGTATACCAGCATGTTCATAGCGCGTTTTAAGCTTGGAAATAAAGCCTGGTTACAAATTTTTAAAAATTGATGAATTTGAATACTTTAACATTGCAGTTCAGTATAATTTAGCTAATTTTACCTAAATATGACAAAATCAGTGAAAAAATTCATTAAAAATATATTACTGTATACCAGCATGGTCTTAGCGGGTTTTAAGCTTGGAAATACAGCCAAATTACACATTCCTAAAAATTGATGAATTTGAATACTTTAACATTGCAGTTCAGTATAATTTAGCTAATTTTACCTAAATATGACAAAACCAGTAAAAAAATTCATTCAAAATATAGTACTGTACACCAGCATGTTCTTAGCGGGTTTTAAGCTTGGAAATACAGCCAAATTACACATTCCTAAAAATTGATGAATTTGAATACTTTAACATTGCAGTTCAGTATAATTTAGCTAATTCTACCGAAATATGACAAAATCAGTGAAAAAATTCATTAAAAATATATTACTGTTTACCACCATGTTCATAGCGCGTTTTAAGCTTGGAAATACAGCCTGGTTACAAATTTTTAAAAATTGATGAATTTGAATACTTTAACATTGCAGTTCAGTATAATTTAGCTAATTCTACCTAAATATGACAAAATCAGTGAAAAAAATTTATTAAAAATATATTACTGTATACCAGCATGTTCATAGCGCGTTTTAAGCTTGGAAATGAAGCCTGGTTACAAATTTTTAAAAATTGATGAATTTGAATACTTTAACATTGCAGTTCAGTATAATTTAGCTAATTTTACCTAAATATGACAAAACCAGTAAAAAAATTCATTCAAAATATAGTACTGTACACCAGCATGTTCTTAGCGGGTTTTAAGCTTGGAAATACAGCCAAATTACACATTCCTAAAAATTGATGAATTTGAATACTTTAACATTGCAGTTCAGTATAATTTAGCTAATTTTACCGAAATATGACAAAATCAGTGAAAAAATTTATTAAAAATATATTACTGTTTACCACCATGTTCATAGCGCGTTTTAAGCTTGGAAATACAGCCTGGTTACAAATTTTTAAAAATTGATGAATTTGAATACTTTAACATTGCAGTTCAGTAGAATTTAGCTAATTTTACCTAAATATGACAAAACCAGTAAAAAAATTCATTCAAAATATAGTACTGTACACCAGCATGGTCTTAGCGGGTTTTAAGCTTGGAAATACAGCCAAATTACACATTCCTAAAAATTGATGAATTTGAATACTTTAACATTGCAGTTCAGTATAATTTAGCTAATTTTACCGAAATATGACAAAATCAGTGAAAAAATTCATTAAAAATATATTACTGTATACCAGCATGTTCATAGCGCGTTTTAAGCTTGGAAATACAGCCTGGTTACAAATTTTTAAAAATTGATGAATTTGAATACTTTAACATTGCAGTTCAGTATAATTTAGCTAATTCTACCGAAATATGACAAAATCAGTCAAAAAATTCATTAAAAATATATTACTGTATACCAGCATGTTCATAGCGTGTTTTAAGCTTGGAAATGAAGCCTGGTTACAAATTTTTAAAAATTGATGAATTTAAATACTTTAACATTGCAGTTCAGTAGAATTTAGCTAATTTTACCTAAATATGACAAAACCAGTAAAAAAATTCATTCAAAATATAGTACTGTACACCAGCATGTTCTTAGCGCGTTTTAAGCTTGGAAATACAGCCTGGTTACAAATTTTTAAAAATTGATGAATTTGAATACTTTAACATTGCAGTTCAGTATAATTTAGCTAATTCTACCTAAATATGACAAAATCAGTGAAAAAATTCATTAAAAATATATTACTGTATACCAGCATGTTCTTAGCGGGTTTTAAGCTTGGAAATACAGCCAAATTACACATTCCTAAAAATTGATGAATTTGAATACTTTAACATTGCAGTTCAGTATAATTTAGCTAATTTTACCGAAATATGACAAAATCAGTAAAAAAATTCATTAAAAATATATTACTGTATACCAGCATGTTCATAGCGCGTTTTAAGCTTGGAAATGAAGCCTGGTTACAAATTTTTAAAAATTGATGAATTTGAATACTTTAACATTGCAGTTCAGTATAATTTAGCTAATTCTACCGAAATATGACAAAATCAGTGAAAAAATTCATTAAAAATATATTACTGTATACCAGCATGTTCATAGCGCGTTTTAAGCTTGGAAATGAAGCCTGGTTACAAATTTTTAAAAATTGATGAATTTGAATACTTTAACATTGCAGTTCAGTATAATTTAGCTAATTTTACCTAAATATGACAAAACCAGTAAAAAAATTCATTCAAAATATAGTACTGTACACCAGCATGGTCTTAGCGGGTTTTAAGCTTGGAAATACAGCCAAATTACACATTCCTAAAAATTGATGAATTTGAATACTTTAACATTGCAGTTCAGTATAATTTAGCTAATTTTACCTAAATATGACAAAACCAGTAAAAAAATTCATTAAAAATATAGTACTGTACACCAGCATGTTCTTAGCGGGTTTTAAGCTTGGAAATACAGCCAAATTACACATTCCTAAAAATTGATGAATTTGAATACTTTAACATTGCAGTTCAGTATAATTTAGCTAATTCTACCGAAATATGACAAAATCAGTGAAAAAATTCATTAAAAATATATTACTGTATACCAGCATGTTCATAGCGCGTTTTAAGCTTGGAAATACAGCCTGGTTACAAATTTTTAAAAATTGATGAATTTGAATACTTTAACATTGCAGTTCAGTATAATTTAGCTAATTTTACCTAAATATGACAAAATCAGTCAAAACACGTCTGAACTCCA
>JAQFVV010007356.1:0-101461 GCA_028023455.1 Epiperipatus broadwayi | reverse complement strand
AGAAACCAAAATACATCATATCACAGTACCAGCAACTATTTTACTTAGACACACATAATACAATTACTGCCATTGTCAATGATAATATTTGTTGATAAAGTTTATTAATCAAATCATACATAAGCATGAAAATAAATAAATAAAGTTAGGTTTTTGTGTCAATGCATAAAGAAAACAAAATATCTCATAATCTTAAAGTATTTTAGCCAAAAAAAAAGAAATATTGTCTGGTGACCCTGAAGGTTAAATAAGTCTTTTCTCTGTTCCTCATCATATATAAACTGAAAAACACATAAATATATATGTATTACAAATAGAATGCTAGGAACTGTATCTCTTAAAAGTTAATCATCATATAAATATTATATGCAATTATTCAAATTATAAATGCATGACTCTGATTAATAGAATAGAATATTATAATAATAAAACTTGAAATAAAAAATGCATATTGAAATTTATTATAACTTCTAAATGGCATGACGAAAATAAATTCCATGAAACTAATTATTATTTACAAATGATTATTTTGATTATGCAACTTTGTTACAAGTTTTTGTGTGTTGACATGCCTTGGATAAATTAAACATATTAGAATGTATGCTTCATAATTAATAATACTAATTAGATTATTTTGAAAGAAATATATTTAAAATCAAATATTAAAAGTTGATTATTCAGTAATATAAATGATTGTAAAAAGATAAATTTATTTGCAATATTGCTGTTGATAACTCAAGTATTATTTCATTTAAATAGGCAAATATAGTAGATGCAGAATCATTTGCATATTAAGTTATGTTAGTTTATTCTACCAATGAGAGCAAAGCCAGTGGTACAGCTAGTATAAATATATAAATATTTAATATCATTCCTTTTTAAAATTATTTTCAATTAATTAAGAATAACAAACAGGAATATTAATCTTTAACTGGGTTTAAAGTTTATATCTGGGCTATTAATGATAAAATAATCTCTAGCTAAATAAATGACTATTAATAAACCATTAATATATTTATGTAATATGGATAGAGTCAAAGATGGAGGTGCAAAAAGTTTGACACCTTCAGATCAAGTGGGAATAAGTTAAAACTAAAAAATGTAAATATATTTGGACTCTTTATATTTATATTGGTATTATTAAATAAATACAAACAAATGGGGAATCAAACTATTTGATAAAATTACCCATATTACTTGATTATCATTAAATAAATACTTTATTTTGCATAGTCTTAATTTTATCTTGAAAGCCCTCATAACATAGTGGGTACTACATCTGCATGCCCTTACCCATGATTTAAAATTTAAGTCTAAGTTTGATAAACTTTAAAACTTTTTCCCATCACTATCCATCCCATAATCGTTTTTTTAAAAGACAGTCAGAGATAATGTATAACCATTCAAATATTGATCTATAAATAAGTATTTAATTATTTTTTTGTATAGAGTAAAAGACATTAATTTAAGATGAATGTGCTGACTATAAGAATAAAATTATCAGAGCAGTGTTAAGATATATTCTTGAGTGCAGAAGATGTTACAATCACATAAAAGCAGAGTTCTTGGATAAGTTTATTTCTAATTTCATCTCTTTTTCTTGTTTTACAATTTGATAAATTGATTTGTCCAGAAAAGAGGTGTTTTTGTTAAGTGTTTGATATTACCAACACATTTTTCTTCCAAATAATTCATAGGATTTTTTGAGATTAAAGAATACATATGTTTATGTTTTCATATAAGAATTTTATTTTATTATTATATTACATTCAACATTTTTTAATATGGAATATTTGATGTATTGATTTTTATTATAAAATGACATAAAAATCAGGTTTGTGATCAAGTATTGATTGTCACAAAAATTTTGAGATAAGTAAATCTGTTTCGCTTTATCCTACTTTAGAGACACATGAGATTATTATCAACATTTTAACAGTTTTCTTAACATATGCAGAATGAATCAAATCTTTTGTGTCATGAATCAACATAATGATTTAAAATATGTTTTGTCAATTGTAAGTTCTGATTCATGCCTTTGCAAATAAATCCAAATAGTATTTTTTATAGCCAAATCATTATGTAATTGTTAGGGAAGACAATAGGAGTTGACAGCTGATATAATACATGACATCTGATAGACAATTTAATCGCAATGGCTGTCTTTTTAATATCTGAATATCCATTATAGAACAACAAAAAATTGTTTTCATAGATTGTGATTTTTTGAATTAATAAAGGGTAATTAAAAAAATAGAAATTCTTTAATGAACCTCATTATATCATCATAAGAACATTTTCCAGTCATGCCCATGACAATGGCATTTAAATCTACACAAAGTTTAAAAATATTTCAGGTAGTTGAATAATTGTCAAACAAATTTGCAATGTCTTCAAATACATAACTAATGAACAATAAAAGTAATTATTAAATATTAATCAGAAAATGGGTATCCAGTTATTTTTAGTTAGAAATAAGAATAATTGTTAATGAGTAGCTATTCTCATCAGAGATAAAAGACTGAAAATAATATAGGTTGATTATATAACTGATAGTATAATGATTACAAAACCAAAACACACTCACAATATGAGACAGTTTTAGCCAGTCTGGTGTTGCATACAGTTTACTTTTTATAATTTTACCAACATAGTTGTTGAATCGTTATTTGTTATATTACTTTCAGTAGATAATCTCATAATAACAGCTTTTCCCAGTTAAATGCAGATATTATTTTGCTAAAATGTGAAATATATTTTTACATTTTAATATTCTACACAGTTATTTTCAAAAACTACTATAGATTATGATATATAAATATATGCGTGTGTTATAAACAGTAATTATATACATTGTTTTTTTATAGATATTAAAAATAATCTATTATTGTAAATTTATTTTAAGTATATATAAAAATTATTTCTTTATAATGTGCATTACATATATTGTTTTTTTTTTTTTAGGTAAGTTTGTAAACTAACCGTTGACGATATTTTAGAAGTTTAATTACAATGTTTGACTTCATCATAGTTCTTTTTAAAACCATTCGATGAAGGAAAGGGGTATGTATAATATTTACATGATTAAAAAAGAAATTAGAATTGTAATTTTGATTACAGACTTGAAGTTGTTCACATCATTCTAGTATTTAATTCTTTTGGTCCAGAATTAAAACATTTACTTACTATTTTGGCTATCAGAGCATAGTAAGACGATGCTATTTTTATTAATGGGTATAATAAGTTAATATTTACGTGAACTAAGTTTTTATACAATTTTATTTGATAGGTTTTTTTTAGTAGTAGTATTAGTTTGTATCAGTTATTAATTACTAATGTTAATTTTAATGTTTTCTATTGTCATAAAAAAATCAAAAATCTTACAGTTCTAGATTGTTTTTAGAATGTAAGAGTCGTTGCATTATATTTATTTATTTAATTTATTTCATTAATTTAAGAGGCTCTTAGGGTTAAAGAAGTGAGTTTTCTTAAGAAGAAGAATTTTTTTGTTTCTTTTTTTATACAATATACACATTGAATTAAATGACAAAAAAGACATTGGAAAATATGAAGTATAGGAGGTCAATTGTAAGTTCTAGTTAAAATTATATTACGCACATAATTTGGAATGAATTTGAATTCTTCAGGAAAACAATGCAAACTAGAATAAGAATTACTTTATTAATTAATTGAGTAAAATATTTTTCTTTCTTTCTTTAATTATTACTTTACAAATAATTGTTGCCACTTACAATAATTTGTATCCAAAATCACTTAATATTAACAATAACAATAAAAAGTATTGAATTGAATAATATCTTAGTACTAAATTTGATAAAATCTTATATATATATTTAAAATCAACATTGATAGAAAAAGTATTGATTTACGTACATGGATATGTTCCAAAGCTATCATAAACATTTGTTTCTCTCAAGCAATATATATATATATATTAATATTTTTGATGAAATACAATGTTTTATTTTTCATTGATTATAGTCAAATAAGAGGTTCATTTCTTTTAAATTTTTTTAAAGATTTTAATAAAAATAATCTGTTTGTTTTTAAACCAATCAATTTTAAATATATGTTACAAACTCTTTGTAACTCATATATATATATATATATATATGGCTGCAGAAAGGAGTTTGCTATTAACTGAAAGGAGACCCTTTGATTCCTCTTGGAGGCCTTAAAGGAACCGAGTAGGGCAAATTCCTAATGTCCATTCCATACGTTCTTGTCGTTGCAGCTATTATTACTATGTGATTATTCATATAGTATACGAACATGGATGGGCTGCTCACCAACATGCATTAGCCAGCGTGGTGAGTTTATTGGCTTTTTACCTCTGAGTTTAAGATCAAGAAACACCATGGTCTTTCTTCTCAGTGCCTGATAAGGCAGAATGAATGTTTGTGTAAATGATAAATATTTTTCCAATACATATATACAATTATGACAGACAAAAATAAAGCATGGCCCTTATTCCCAGGAGACTGTAAAGTCACCAACCAAGGCAGCGGTTGGTGGCCAAAGGCGGAGGGTGCTAAGAATCCCCTGATTGTGGATCCAGGCTGCCATTTGATGATGACTTTTTATTTAGGTACTTACAACTGCAGATCACTTTCAAGTGAAGTAAGATTGCAAGAATTAGAAGAAGAACTGTCTTATATTAAATGGGACATTATTGGACTTTGTGAAGTTAGAAGAAAAGGAGAAGAAACAATTGATTTAAAAAGTGGACATATACTCTATTATAAAGGCACACATATTGGAAATACAAGTGGAGTAGGATTCATTATAAATAAAAAGTGGAAGAACAATATTGTGGAGATTGATGGTGTATCGGACAGAGTGGCAAGATTAGTTATACAACTTAATAGCAGATACCAAATGCAGATAATTCAGGTTTATGCCCCAACAAGTTCTCATAGTGATGAAGTAGTAAAATATTTTTATATGGATGTACAAAAGGCTTTTGATCAGAGTAAACAACATTTTAAAATTGTTATGGGAGACTTTAATGCTAGAATTAGTAGACAAATGAAAGATGAAATTGCTGTAGGTAATTTTAGTTATGGTAATAGAAATGAGAGAGGACATAGACTTGTGGAGTTTGCAGAAAAAGAAAAACTTTATATTATGAATTCATTTTTTGAGAAAAATGTTAAAAGGAAATGGACATGGAAGCATCCAAATGAAGGTACAGCAGAATTGGATTATATTTTGACTAACAGAAAATACATATTTCAAGATTGTAATGTTCTTAATAAATTTAACACAGGAAGTGATCATTGATTAGTAAGGTGTAAGTTACATGTTAATGTAAAACTAGAGAGACAAAAATTATTAAGAAAAACAGTATTTACAGTTGATATTCCTAATCTTCAGAAACATTCTAATGAATTTAAATTAGAACTTACAAATAGGTTTCAAGTGTTAGGAGATTTTGAACATGATTCAGATTTGAATAAAATTAATATGAAAATAACTGATGCACTTTTAAAAACTGCAACAAACATAGCTGGTAGAAAAAAGCAGCAATTGATTAATAAAATTTCTACTGAGACTAGAGAATTTATGAAGAAAGGAAGAAATATGAAGATATACAAAAATTATGTATTACAAAGAGTTGAATATCTCGAATTTTGTAAAATGGTACGGAAAAGAGTTGAAAATGATATAAGAAAGTATAACTGTGAAATAGCAAGGAAAGCTGTAGAAGAAAATAAAAGTCTCAAGAATGTTAAACAACATTTTGGTATTGGTAGGAAATTTATATCTGCAATAAGAAAAAAAGATGGAATTATTACTAAAAAGAGAGATGACATCATGAAATTGGTAGAAGACTTTTATCAAGAATTATATAGTAATAAAGAACAAGTACCTCCTATATCTATTACATCTTCCGAATTGCCCAGAATTTTAAATGAAGAAGTGAGACATGCAATTAAGTGTATGAAGAAAGGAAAGGCTCCAGGAAATGATGGAATTATAATTGATATATTAAAAGAATCAGGTGAAGAAATAGAAACAATTTTAGCAAAGTTATATACCAAATGTCTAAATGATAAAGATGTACTGGAAGATTGGAAGAATGCATTAATAATATTAATATTTAAAAAAGGTGATAAAGAAGATATTAGAAATTACAGACCTATCAGCCCTTTTATCAGTTTTATATAAAATTTTTACCAAGATAATTACAACTCGTCTACAGAGAACTTTGGATTTCCACCAACCAAGAGAACAAGCTGGATTTAAAAGTGGTTTTAGTACAATAGATCATATCCAGGCATTGAGAGAAGTCATAGAAAGGACAAACAAATATGAGTTGTCATTATGTTTTGGATTTGTAGATTATGAAAAGGCATTTGATTCTATACACATTTCTTCAGTGATTAAAGCATTGGATCATCAAGGTATAGATCCAGGATATTGTCATATTTTAAAGAATATTTATAAAAATGCAACAGCAACAATTAGATTACATAATGATACTGGAAAAATCAACATTGAGAAAGGTGTAAGACAAGGTGACTCCATATCTCCAAAACTCTTTACAGCAATGCTGCAAGAAGTATTTTGTGGTTTAAAATGGGAAACTAAAGGAGTGAAAGTAAATGGAGAGTCTTTAAGTCATTTAGATTTCGCAGATGATGTAGTTGTTTTTGCAAATAATGCTTCAGAGCTGCAGGAAATTTTGCAGGAATTAGCAGATGAAAGTAGAAAAGTAGGACTAAAGATAAATGTTAAAAAGACTAAAGTAATGTTTAATCGATTTGCTCAAAATATGAAAATAAAGATTGATTATGAAGAATTAGAAGAAGTTAACAGTTACAAATACCTTGGTCAGATTATTAATATAGATGGAAACATAATAGAGGAAATTAATCATAGAATTAAACTTGGTTGGAGTGCTTTTGGTAGAAATAACTTGATACTAAAAGGAAATATGCCTATGTGTTTGAAAAGGATGGTTTTTAACAAATGTGTTTTACCAGTTCTTACTTATGGATATGAGACTTGGACACTTAATAGAAGAGCAATACAGAGACTTCAGACCACTCAAAGGAGTATGGAGAGATGTATGTTGGGAGTAACAAGAAGAGATCGAAAACACAATGTATGGGTAAGACAACAAACAGGTGTTACTGACCTTATTGAAAAAATTAAAAGATTGAAATGGAGTTGGGCTGGACATATTGCTAGAAGAGATGATAATAGATGGACAATTGAAATTTTAAACTGGATTCCAAGAGATTGTAAAAGACCCAGAAAGAGACCACATGTGAGATGGATGGATGAAATAAGAAAATGTGCAAGAAATGTGCAAGGATGTTGTGGAGAAAAGAAGCTAAAGATCGGAGAAGATGGATTAAACTTGGAGAGACCTTCATCCTGCAGTGGATTGATAATGGTTGATGATGATGATGATATATATATATGTCCACAGATGGCGTTCTACCAAAAACGCCCATCAAGCGTATGTTTTGTTTACATAAACGTCAGAGTAGTTAGTATTCACTATCTCTAACTACTCTGACGTTTATGTAAACAAAACATACGCTTGATGGGCGTTTTTTGTAGAACGCCATCTGTGGACATAAATACAAGCGTTAGCAAGTTTTTTAACTTGCATTTTTGTTTATCATATATATATATGCTGTTTGCATTGCATGATTTGTTGTAGTAATAGATATTTCTTTCCATGGGTAACTTGTAGATTAAAACTGTGTGATTCCTTGCCTTGACCTTGGGTCAATTAATTTGGTTGATAACATTTTACTGTAATATATTAAAGAGTTAGATCTTCACGAACAAATAACATCTTCATTTTAAAAGTATCAAAAATATCGAAAAGAAATGCTATAAACTAATGCTTTAATAATAAAAAAATATTTATTGATTATAACTCTTATATAAAATAATGTATTTGTATTAATTTTAAAGTTAATATTTTCTCACATTTTTGAAAGTTAAAACTCATTATCTATAAAGTACTACATTGAATAGATAAATATAAAGAGTTAAGTTAGCTGACAGAATTATTGGAAATAAGCCGTATACTCTTATAGACCGTTAATCTAGTTAAAAAAATTAACAGATTCATATCTCTCACCTTATGTGTATTTAGAAAATAAAATTGATCTCCCTACTAGAAAGGATAATGGAAATTTCTATTTGGATACTTTGAATGTGGATTTTTTGTATTAAAACATGGATATAATTGCAACCATACACACATGTATATGATCTATTATTAGCTTAGCTGCAGACTATTTTCTTATGATAGCAAAAGGTGAATCAAAAAGATGCAATTATCATCAACACTGATTATGGCTTGAATAAATAAAAAAATAATGTCACTAAACTCACACTGGGACATATAAAAATCAAATATATGTAAATAAAATATATTTCTTAATAAATTAGCATTATGATGATTATATTGCTTAATGCTATACATGATTTGTGCACTGACTGAGTGACAATTTCTGGAGATTAAGGTATACAGATCAAGATCAGTTCTGTTACTTCAAGGTCTTGATCTTTTTGTGAACTATCAGTTAATAAAATTATTTAATTAATTTTATTATGATGCTCAATACTAAAACTGCATTAGTAAGCACAAAAATTTTCAATTTATTTAAAAAAAAAAGTGTTAATACTATAATTTATTTTAATTAAATTATAAATGATTCCATTTCAACTAAAATGAAAAGTTTGTATAATACTTAAATTTTTAATTACTTAAATATAACTTGTTGATAGCCTAAATATTGATGAAATTAATGTAGACATACTGAAAACCTCCAACAAACTACATGCAAACTGGCCATCAGTAAACATAAGTATAGAATGAGCCCATCTCTTCTTTAGCTTTCGTAGTATATAAACATACAATTTACCACCATACCAACACCCAGAGCTTGATTTATATATACTAGTGTAATTTTAAGACAACAATAAGCTATTCTGAAATCATATATATCCAAGGCTACAAAAAGTTATATTTACATATATTAACTAAAGATGAATTTTGATATTTAGGGAGTGTTAAATATGAGTCTCAGCCATTCCTTTTGATTAGTTATAGTAATTTTAAAATAGCTTATACTTTTCCTGAAATTACTTTAGTATTTATAAATCATGCTTTACATGTTTGTACATTAGTGAATGGTATACTTATATATATAATTATATACACAACTTTTCACTTCTTTTTCTTTTTAAATTATAGCTCCATGATAATAAATATATAAAAGGAATGTTGAATTTATATACTTATATATATGATCAAAGCTAAATAAAGTGCAGATGGGTTCATTCTAAACTTATGTTAACTGAGGGTTAGTTTGCATATAGCTTATTTGGTGTTTTCACTACATCTGCATTAATTTAATTTATTTATTGTATCTTTAATTTTTTAAAGAATGCATATACATAATTATATATTAAAATATATGAAAATAGATACATGGTCAAATATCCAATATAAAAAAATTATTTGTCCACAATGTTGTTATATATATAAACTTAATATAATAAACAATTTAAATAAAATTGAAACAAACAACTAAATATATTTACAATTATTTAATTATCAAACTGACATTCATCTCTTATTGAGATCTTTTCAAGATATAAAATTGTATACATCGCATGACCTATTAATTATATTTACTCCATCTATTGGAAATTATTTTACCTTCAACAATATAATTAACAATATACATATAAATAAATGACAAAATAAAAAGATTTCAAAAAATAAAATTTAAACTATATAAATACCTATACATATATTTTTATATACCTATGTAAATAAATATTCTACCCCCCTGCTTTAAAAACCCTCATTCACAATTCTACTATAATTTTTAAATCTTCTAATTATCTAATAATGCTCATTATCCACCTAATTTTGTTGGACCTTTAACACCATTTGCACATCTATTGAAATTTTTCAGAATGTATAAAGTTTCATAACATATCCACATGTTTTATAACTCTAATATTATTCTCACACTCCATTTTATGACCAGTATCTAAGTAATGTATATATAGTCCTGATCTAATATTTCTTCTACTATTTGCTTTATCATCATGTTTCTTTCCTCTATCACTTATCATTCATCCTGTATGTCCTAAATATACCTTATTACAAGTTTCACATTCAGTTTTATAGACCATTCTTTCATTACTATTAATACCATTTAACTTATTGTAGTAATAGTAGTAGTAGTAGTAGTAGTAGTAGTAGTAGTAGTAGTAGTAGTACTACTACTACTACTACTACTACTACTACTACTACTATTACATTATCTGATAATTTCCCTCTTACTACTTTTAATACCCTTTCATTGAATACAGAATAGACAGCCACTTACAATCTTTATATTTATTCTTATCATACTTAATTCTACTATTTATATTTTGATTTTTAAAAATATTTTTAATTATCTTTCTTTTACATCCTATTTTAATATAATTATTCTCTAATCTAATTTGTGCTTATATGCCTCTTTCTTATCTAATGTAAGTTTATAATTTTTTAATTTAAATCTCTTTCTTTTATTCTATCTATATTTATAAAGTCACTAGATGACATTTATAGTCATTGTATTATTTTTGTCTTACAAAGGATTGTCAGTAAAAATTTCTCAGTCATTTTATAAGCAACACATACTAGAATTTCCAATATTTTAAAATTAATTAATTTCCAATTTTGTCATTTTATGTGGTCCAATTACTTTTCAAAATAATGTTGGTTTTCAAATAACAACCACAATAATCTAGACAAAGTTAGTGTAAATTATCTAGTTTATTTCTCTTAAGGATAGTAAAAATTACACAACATTTTAAAATTAAACATATTTATCATGATACCATTTAGACTTTCTTCATACATATAAATAAAATTGTGAATTAGTCACAATACACTTGAAGTGCATAGTTTTATAAAAAGGGAAAAATAAAAGTTAAAATTTTAAAATAATATTAAAATGATATTTCAATATTATTTTAAAAAGATCATGAAAATTAATAATTATAACAACAACAATAATAATAAGAACAACAACAATATCATCATCATCATCATTACCATTATTATCATTATTATTATTATTACAACAGTAAATCAATTCTGACACCATGTTCATTCCAAAATCCTAAAAGTTTGATCAATAGCATCTTTCTTAAAGGTAAATTTTACACCTTATGAAAGATAGAATAAAACTTGATTACATAGTTTTTTTTGAAATTTCCCTGTCTGCACATAGAAATATTTAATTACATTTATTTTTGACCAACATGAGGAATAAAATAAAGATAGCAACTTTGTTTTAAAAATTATATAATTATAGCAAATCTTGTTTTTTTTTTTCTGTATAAGAGTTGCAAGCTCTCAAGCTTCAACCCAAAAAAACTTTGCTCAATACCATCACTATTAAAAAATGCAACTCATAGTAATTGTGTTTTTCCATTTTCCCAAGCTGAAATTCATGCTAAACTAGTGTTTTTATTTTTCCAAGATGCAATTCATGCTGATTAGCATTTTTCCATTTCCCAAAATGCAATCCATGCTGACTAGTGTTTTTCCATTTTCCCAAGATGTAATTTATACCAACTAATATTTTTCCATTTCCCCCAGATGAAATTTATGCAAAACCAGGGTTTTTCAATTTTCCCATGATGCAATTTATGCTAAACTGGTATTTTTTACATTTTCCAGGATGCAATGCATCTAACTAATGTTTTTCCATTTTTCCAATATGCAATTCAGGCTGAAATGGTATTTTTTGATTTTCCCAGATTTCAGTCCATGATGACTAGTGTTTTCAATTTTTCCATGATTCAATTCATGCTGTCTAATGTTTTTTCGTTTTTTGAAGATGCAATCCACACTGAATCAATATTTTTCCATTTTCCCAGGAATGCATTGCATGTTGACTAGTATTTTTTCTGTTTTGCCAAGATCCAATTCATGCATACTACTGTTTTTTCATTCTCCCAGCATGCAATTCATGCTGAAGTGGTGTTTTTTCATTACCCAAGATGCAGTTTGTGCTGACTAGTATATGTTTATGTTTTTCATATGGAACTTACATAACAAATGAACAATAAAAGACTTAGCTATGAAAACTATAGTATCCTTACCACATGAGCCCAATTTTTATGGTACCACATGTCAATCTAACACGAGCTTCAACTCCTTCTCCATATGTTTTTAATCAAACTATTATATGTTTCCACATATTTTTTTCAATGTAACATTTAAAAATTCTATGTAAATGTAATTTGATATATGTGACTTGTTATGTAATAATTATTTTTCTTTTAATTAATGTAAATCACGTTTTCTTTCCTATCAGATTGTAAACCTTTATTATGTATGTAATATCATGAATCAATTTATATTTAAGACCTGATATTTTCAAATGTACCTTATATAACCCTTTTTAGAATCTCAATAAAGTTTACATTTGAAACATCATCATCATCATTATCATTATCATACTACTACTACTACTACTACTACTACTACTACTATTAGTACTAGTACTACTACTACTACTACTACTACTACTACTACTACTAGTACTAGTACTACTACTGCTACTACTACTACTACTACTAATAATAATAATAATAATTATAATAATAATAATAATACAATGTAATTGAATAGGTTAAATGATGTAGCCCCTTATTTAACATTTCCATGCCTAGGTAATTAGCAATGAAAATCTCAGTCAAATCAAACTGTAAAAATCATCACACCACTGTAACCAAGGTAAAAGTATGTAAACATCATGTAACCTTTGTTGACAATAAATTATGTATTGAAACATCATCATCATATTAATAATAATATAATAACAACAACAATAACAACAACAACAACAATAATAATAATAATAATAATAATAATAATAATAATAATAATAATAATAATAATAATAATAATAATAATAATAATAATAATAATAATAATAATAATAATAATAATAATAATAATAATAATAATAATAATGTGCTTTAATATATGTATTTTAGAGAAATTAAAATAACTTTTTATTAAAATAGAGTAAGCAATGTTTAAAAGAAGAATGGAACAAAAGAAAAGATCAATATGCAAAAAGCAGTTTAATTTTATATAATCAATGCTTGATGGATTTCTGTGAGGGTGCATCTATGCTTTGGTTTTAATTTACTCTGTAGCAGCTATCTTTAGCATTATTTTGTCTGTTTTATATTCATTTGATAGTAAAACTTGGAAATAAAATAAATATTGATTTATTAATTTAAACAAATATCTGAAGATGTCAGTAATATAAAAATGAGCAGAGAAGAGATTAAATGGTTTGTAATTGATAAATTCTTTGAACTTGGGCATTGAAACAAACTTTTAAACTTCCCTTTCCTTGTTATTAGTAATGAGAAGAAAATTATATTAGTTTATTATTTTTAAATGTATTTATGATTATTTTTACTAAATATTTATATAGTAATTATTGAAAAGGAAAATATATTCATGTTCACATTATGTTTTGAAATATGTATTTCATTTTTAAAATGCAAGGTAATTTCATAAATATAAATGCAATTTTAAATTTTAAAACAAAATTTTATAGTTTTATAATAACTTAATAATTATTCATTCATGTTTAAAAATGGAATTCACCTAATAAAATTTTTATTAATTAATTTTTTTCAGTAGTATTATAGTTAGCCAATAATAAAAAAGTAACTGTTATCATGTATTTCACATTATTATTATATTTTTATATTTGAAAAATTCAAATATGATATTTTAGAATGTTTTCCTTTTGTATACTTATATTTCTAAAAATCAAGACCAACTTATTAATTCATAATATTAAATAATGATAGAGAATGCTGGAAAAATGTTGAAATGTGGAAGAATTAATTTAAAAATTAAATAGTTTTAATCAGCATAGGAAGGGAGTTTGTATTATAAATTTTTAAATTATTATAAGAGACAATATAATTTTGCCTTTATATATATTGTAACCAAAAAGAAAAGAGGAGAGAGGGGGGAAAGGAAAAGAAAAAAAGGAAAAGAAAAGTTTAGAAATGGAACTAGAGAGAAAGGTGATAATGAAAGAGAGAGAGAAGAAAAGATGAAAAGAAATGAAAAAAATAGAAATGATATGTGGTAGAGAGTGAGAGATGAAAGTAGAAGAAGAAATGAAATGATTTTAAATGGATGAGATAATAGAAGAGATGTGAAAGAGAGATGAGCAATGCTATGAAAAGAAATGAAATGAGACTCTTAATGACTCGGCTCAGTGGGGTTACAATAAAATTTAAGAAAAGAGATGATGATTCAGAGATGTACAATCAGATAAAGACCAAATCCAATACTAGTGCAACTATAACTATTATGGCATATTAATAATCTACTACTAAACCATACAAAAGATTATTTAAAATCATTAATCAATAGTTATTAGAATAGTCCTACCAACAGATCACACACAATCTGAATAAGAATAAATAATACTTTGATTGTAAAAGATTATCTTACTAAATTATATTTAATAAGGCAACAAGAGTAAACAACCTCAGGGATTTCTAAAAAAATAAACTCTCATGCAAAATAAAAATTTTAGTTACCTAATAATTAATTGCTGGGGTGAATAGAACAAATGAGTGATATCCTGGCTGACCATAAATAATTACCTTATGGTTCAATCTTAGAATAATAAACAAAATGAATATTAATTCAAGGATTTAATGATCAATTTAAATTTAAATTAATAATGGCCTATTCTCCAACACATTACTAGAGCAAAGAAAAGGGCAAGGGTACTTTTTATGCCTTTCCTATACTCACCGAAAACCTACTCAAGATCTCAAATGCAGATGGATTAAAATTATTTAGACATACAAGGTTTAAGATAATGATAGACAATGTGCAGTTACTATAAGATAATGTACATCTTTTAAAATAATAGTAAATAAAAATATTCTTCTGACATACTAATATTCTTAATCTCATATGGCATAGTCTTTAGTCTGAGAAGATATACTGATAATTTAAAAATAAACTTTTAACTAAGCATTTAACTAAGCACTTGATATAATGCAATTATCTGTTATTGTGATTCAATCTAAGAACCACTTACTTTAGCATGACTTTATAATTTAAAAACCAATATCACATATATTTAATTAACTTTATGAAATATTTGTGAACTTTTAAATTGAAAATTTAATAAACTTTGGGAACTTAAGATTTTGGGAACTTGGAACCCAAGACAATAATATTTTCACATAAAAATAAAACAAACAAAACAAAACTTTTTGAAATAAAATAAGTTAGTTTATTGAGAACAATAAGAAAGTGTTTACAATTTAAATAGAATAAAAGTCATCATGTATGATAGGATAAAATATAAAAATAAATAATAGTCTCCTCAGAGCTGAAAAAGAATGTGGTGGCTTTCAAAAAAATACCTGACTTTGAGGTAGAAACTAAGATGCCTAGACCTTGTCTACAGCACACCAAGAATAGGAAAGACACACCAGGAAAGCATAATCCTCTCTCATGGGATTTCCAATGATTGTAAATGTGATCATCATCACTGAAAAATACAATACAATAACCCTCTATGGGCACAAGCACTATCAACTCATAGAAATACAATCCAATAAGGATGGAGGAACTTGTCTATTCCATTATGCATACTCAAAATTATTAACTAAGACTAACTCTATGTGGCTAACAAATACTAACTAATGACAAGATACAGATTTTACCTGAATTAACTAAATTATTCCTAAGAAGTTTAAAAATACAAAATGTATATTCAATGTTTGAACCAACAAAGCAAACTATGTGTCAAACAACTACTATAGGAAATACTTTAAAATTAAATGCATATCAAATTCTAGACAAGGCACAATGCACACATAATAAAATATTCAATACTAAAATATAGTAACTAGTGGACTTTTAAAAGATTGCAAATTAAATGTGAGAATATTAATTCTCAATGCATATAAAAAAATATTTGCAGTTGTTATTAATGTAGCATTCATAAAACAAATGAATGGAAACTTTCTGATAAACTTCTTTGGTAGACTTGAAATAAAACTGAATGAAATGTTCCCCCTTATAATAAACTAAGACTGTGATATTTAATTCTCTACAAATGAAATTATCAAATAGAAACTAACTTGTGAAATGCTTAATAAATAAAATAAACTTTACCTGAGAATGGCAAAATATTTGATCATCCTAATGAACCCATTAAGTTTTAAAATTATAACCCTAGTTACCTGGTATATTTATGCAAAAAATGTTACATAAAATATATAACATAAATATTTTTATGGTTTCATTTTTTTAAAAACCAATAGAACAGACAATAAAAAAATAACAATACAGTAACTCAAGTTCATATTTCAACTCTGTAATGGTTTTTCCATTTAAAATATGTAGATAATTTATTCAGGCTAATTTATCTATCTGAGTTTGAAGCTTCAGTCAAAACATTTATAAAACATAGCAATGATTTCCAAAATGAAAATGTTCAATAGTTCCCTACTTTCATTTTTTTTAAAGATAATTCTAAATACTTAAACAATAAGAATAAGCTGGCATTGAAAAAAAAAAAATTCTTCAGCTGAGCACATTTTTATTTATAGAATCCCAGGTTAAAATGCAGAATAATAATAATATATAACTTTATTTAAATTTCATTATTCTTTTTTAGGGAACGCATTTTTTAAATACAGTTTTTTTTAAATATTTTTTTTTGTATAATATTTCAAGATGTGTTTTATTTTAAACAAATTTCCTTTTACTGTTTAAAACACAAGAGTTGACTTTTATAATTAAAGACATTCCTCGGTTTATGATCTAAGATTAACTGTCACAAAGTTACTTATCAGTAATGGCAAATATAACCATTTACTATGTATTTGACAGATACGAGTTCATTATTAATATTTGTGGGTTATTTTGAAGTTCTGTTTCCAAATAACTTCTTTTTCCTACTGCTAGACATAAAACAAGAATTATTATTTTAAAATACATATTTTCATCTGTTTGCATTTAACTAAAACAAATTATTTCCACTTCAGGTCAAGGTATTAGTAATAACTTTTTAATTAATCATTATTTGTAAGTTCATCCTTAATTAAATGTAGCTTAAAATATTTTTGTCCAAAACTTTCCAGAATAAGATAGTTACTATCTTATATACAATAAATTTTAAAGTTGGGCACTAGGAAGACTCTATATTCAATTATAAAATGCTTAGCAAATAAAGTTCATTCTTCTTTAACTTAATGTAATATATTTTCTTTTCTAAATTTATTTTTAAAAATAAGCATTGTTCTGGTAAAAGCATATTTAAATGTAGATATCAGGTATTAATAATAAAGTATCAAATTTAAAGTCAATTCTAATTTACGAGGAAGCTGACACATTTTTATTATAATGTTTTCAAATTATGAATGTTTTTTTTTGCATATATTTTTACTTTAATAGAACAAATGCTGAGTATTCTATAGCTAAAATAGTTCAATGCAACAGAATGTTTAGCCATATAAATAATTAATAATTTATACTTTAATTTTACTTTCACTTTCAAATAAAGAACAACAAACAGATAAAACGCACATGGGATAAGAGATGCTAAATTTCCTCCAAACATTTTTTACTATAATTTCATGTTCCCATTGAAATTTGAATATCAGAAAACAGTTATCTTTTAAATTCAGACATCTGTGACTGCAAGACAATTTTAAAATAGTTGTTTTTTAAAAAAATACTTTTACTTTTTAAATAAAATATAAAGTTTTAAAGAAAATTACAAATTTTTATTAAAGAAAAATTCAGGATTCAGCCATGTGCAGAAACAAAATAAATAAGCCCCTGAATGAATCCTGGATTTTTATTTATATCTGATAATTTCTAATACTCCCATTTTTATATGTCAATTGCTTGAAAACCAATGAAGTTATTTGTTTATTAAACTTTAACATTCTTAACAGACCAGCTGTGAAATCAATCTACTGATGTAATTGATCTAATTATACCAAATCACATGACCCAACAGCTGCAAAATCAAAAATTCATTATTAACAAGTATTATGTAATATTTTTAAATAATATTTTATAGAACACAATAAATACATTTAAAATCAGCCTTTCCATAGTGCTATATAAAATAAATGCTTAATAACAATAAATATAAAATTCAGACCTATCCCTCTTTATTAAACTTTAAATATATAACTTTAATAATTTTATTCATTCATTTGTTGTTGTTTTTTAAAAATCAATATTGGAATTAAATTAATATTTTTTTATTCCTATGTTTACATGTCTTCCTTGCATGCACATACATATTCTCACATACGGGTGACCTATAAACATGAACTCACACTAATTGTTTAAAAGAAAACTACAAAAATAAAAATATTAATGAATATTTAATTCAAAATAACTTTATAAGTGAAATGCTAATCTAAATTATATCTAATAAACATTATTATATTGTTTTAATACAAATTTACAGATTATTTTTAAACTTATTATTTAATACTATTTACTCCAATTTATTTACCATATCTAATTATTATAATTTAGACATTAAAATGAATTACAGAATAGTTACTTTAAAATACATTTAATATTATTTATCAACTCACAACTATTTCTGATATTTCCTTTAATTCAAATTATTGTCTAACATCCCTTATCAAACTAACTCACATATGCTATTGAAATATTTAGACATAATCCCACAAATATTTCATAATTATTACAATACTACATAAGATTATCCTATTTTATTCATTAACTAAGTTAACTTCCATTTTTATCATTATTATTTTTTTAAAAAATTCGAAATTTCAAACAAAAGATTAAGCTAAGATAACCCCAGGCACCTATTGGAACCAAGTGAAACTTCACTTATATACAATATATATGTATAAAATTTAAAAACTAAAGAAAATTATCAATTTTCAAATGAACTTTTGTTTTTAAAAGAAGCAAGAAATAATTAAAATCTGGACAAAAACTTCATATACATTTTTTACAAAAACATACTATGCAAGTGATCAGTTAAATATCTAGATAATGTGTGTATTGTGATAAATATAAGAGAAAGATTTTCTAAACAATGTTTAAGTTTTTGTTTTAAAGCACATAATTATTAATCAATATTTCTTTTAGGGTAAATTTACAATAGAAAGATATGAGTAGGAAATTTAAACTTAATCTATATTTAAATTATTGTACATCTCTTTCTATTGATAGTATAATGAAATTATTAATATTTTGCATAACAACAACTTACTTTTAGTACAGCACAGAATTCTTCAAATAAAATTAAGGATTGGCTATGGACTCACCATTGTCATCACTGATCACCAATATTGGAAGAACTTGAACCCACATCCATAATGAGTACTACATATCCACCTAAAGTTTGGATTTGCTATGTTGATGATACATTTGTTGTATGACCACATGATGGAGCACTTTTATAAAAGCTTTCTTGAAATTCATCAACAAGATATCTCCTTCAATTAAATTCATAATATATCAAAACAAGAACAAGAACAAAAATTGGCATTCTTAGGGTTTTTGTGACAATACTTTTTCATGTCAAAATCAAAACTACAGTTTATAGAAAAACCACATATACAGGAAAATACTTAGCATATACATCTACTCATACCAGAAACACAAAACATAGAGATTTACTATCACTATGAAACAGAGAACAAGATGCTTGTTCAGAAACCAGTGATTTGAAAAAAGAAAAATCAATATTGAACAATCTTTTATAAAAAATAAGGATCTATAAGTTGTTATTAAGAAAATTTTAAATAGACAACAAAAAGAACCATAAAACAATCATTTGTAAGGAAGTATATCCATACACACCAAAAATAGAGACAAATTTTAAAAAATATACTATTAGTATAACATCAGAACAGCTTTCTAGAGCCATACCACAATATGATGAATTAATTCTAATGTCAATAAAACCTAAACTTGATATGCTAAAATAAAAAAAAAATGCATGTAAAAATACCATGTGAATGTGGAAAATCTTGGTGATTCTTGTCCCACCCCCCATTGAAAAGTGACTTCAAGAACACAAACTGATGATTAGAAGAGAAAAAAACAATTGTGTCTGAGGTAGAAGATCATGGAAAAATACAAAAAATATTGGATAGAGAAAAAAGGTACAAAGTGGAAAAAAAGCTTCTCATATGACATTGGTGAATGATCCCATATGTCAATCTTATGTGACTATACATAATATATGCATAACACAAATAAACTTTGCTCTTAGGCAAACCTGAAGAAAGAAGAAGAAACAGATGGCACTGTTGGTTAGAGTGTTACTTTAAAATTCATTATTCAAGAAGCTAAGGGCCCAGGTTTGATTTCCATGTTAGTACTGTCACTGATCAGACCAGCAACACTGAAAAAAAAATACCTCTCAAAACATTGTGCATATACTAACCTGTATCCTATTCCTAACATTTGAATGTAATTGGAAGATTTAAATAAAATGAAATTTTTTGAAAGATAGTCAATATTTAATATTAGATGATGGAAATATCCCAATACATAAATACAATCAAGGTCTGAAAGTTTACTTTATTTTTTTTAAAAAAAGAAATGGTTTGTTGCTTAGGAATTTATAAGAAGTTTGAGCACCAGAAATGATAGAGCAGAAAAATTGAGTTCTAGAATCTGGAGATGTATCACTGCTTCCAAAATATGCAGGGCTATGGATATTTGATAAGATACTAAATGTATGAATCAAAATAAGTAGTAATAGCAAAGGAGATTTTAAAGATGCAAGACTTCTGAAAGCTATCTAAATTATATAAGAACATATTAATAAATCAATATGAATAATCATTGAGGCATTTAATATATATATATATATATATTAAATGCCTCAATGATATATTCATATATATTTATTTATATAGTTATATATATATATATATATATATGTAACTTTATAAATAAATATTTGAAAATACAGTAATTAAAAGTCTATAAAAATTATATGTATAACTATGACTTAGAAGTGCTTTCACTACCTTGTAGCTTTGTCAACTATCACATTTAAAATGTCAACTTTCCCATAATTCAATGTCAACTTTTTCATAATTCTGAGATCTTAACGTTTTCTGCTTGCCGATTAATTAAATTTTGCTTGTATTTATATATTAACATCGCCTTTTTAATTTTTCTTTTATTATTATTTTTTTCACCATCTACATTAAATAAATTAATAAACAATCCAAAAGATAAAACTTTATTGACAAATAAAAATTGTATCATTTACAAACGGACATGTAGGTGTGGTAGTGTATATATAGGTGAATCGAGGTGCACATTGGAAAAAAGAACAAAAGAGCACATATTATTATTTAAAAGGGTTCAAAATACGAAACAAAATATTAAATATAGTGATAATTTATAAGCTTCTGTTTTTTATGACCATAATAAATCATGTATATATGGTTTTGATTTTGATTATAACAATGTAAAAATATTGGAAACTGAAAAAATAATAATAAAAGAAAAATTAAAGAGGCGATGTTAATATATAAATACAAGCAAAATTTAATTAATCGGCAAGCAGCAAATGTTAAGATCACAGAATTATAGGAAAGTTGATATTGAATTATGGGAAAGTTGACATTTTAAATGTGATAGTTGACAAAGCTACAAGGTAGTGAAAGCACTTCTAAGTTATAGTTATACATATAATTTTTATAGACTTTTAATTACTGTATTTTCAAATATTTATTTATAAAGTTACGTATATTATTTTGAAGAAATACAGACATCGATTTGAAATATTATATATATATTGTAAATATGCTTATAAATAATTGTGAACAATTAACATTTGTAAATATATATTGTGTATAAAAACTTTATCAAGCATTAAATTATCTTATATATAATTTGAAATATAAAAACTTTATTAAAGATTATGTTATATACGATTTGAAATAATTTTGGGTTTTATACTTTGTGACTTTTAATATATATATATATATATATATATATATATATATATATATATATATATATATAATGAGCTGGCATTTTTATGATTCAATGCCCCATGATTGGCCATGCCACATGTAATTGGCTGGGTTTTGACTATAAGAGAGGGGAAACACATTTCACTATAGTTAGATCTAGGATCTTCTGGTAGGATGCTGTGAATGACACAATGAAGTACCTAATATATGATCATATCTACCTCCAATGGGCTAGCTCTGTATTTACACATTAAATATAGATACAATTTGGGCTGGTTCATCCACTCCTCACCTCTCCTTTAGGATCTGTTATGCCTCAGTATTCAAACTCAGGGAGAAAATCTACCTTTAACTGTCTTCTGGTGGTGAACTTGCACTAGATAGCAACTGTCACACCTCTATATAGGTTTCAATTGATTTAAAGATCTACCAAAGTACATTACTGTGTTATTATATGAGTGAAATGTTTCTGTTTATATGTATACTCAGTTATCAGCTGATGTATGAATGCATAAATGATTTTGAAACTAGAGACAATTTTAATGCTAATCAAGTTAACAAAATTTATTAAATAACAAAACAAAAAAATTCAAAACTTTTTAACATGATAAAATAAGATAATTGTGTGTAACAAGGAGGTATTTCTATCATATCAATAATTAAATGTGTTCATTATTCCAAACCCTTACCCATGGTAGAGATACATAACATGGCAGTAATTATTTACAAAGCAAATAATAAAAAAATATTATTAAATTGACCATGAAGCTATTTAGCTAATTTATATTATTATACAAGTATATCCATAGTAACCTCATTGTCCAGTGATGTTCCATCTTCTTTGGAGATCACACCATCTATGTATGATTTTTTATGGTTGAGAGTAAAAAACATGCACACAAGCAGGTTAAACTTCTATACTGAAAAAATAACCATAAGCAATTATTAGTTAATAATGAACAAATAAAATATGAACTCTGTCTTGTAATAAGCATATGTGCTTAATATGAAATAATCTCAAAGATCTTACCTTATTCCATATTATGGTGATGATCATTGTCAAGTCATTATGGAAAGCTGACCTAAACTTTATTTAACATAAATAATTTTTTTTATCTAACTTAATAATTTCCCTGCCTTCACTTTGTTGCTTTCACTCATAATGGACTTTTCCAAATTGTAGACATGTTTCAGCATCCAAGGGTGGAAATAAAATAGAACTAGAATTTTATAGACATATATAAAACATATACTTAATAAACTCAAAATTTTCATTAGGTTATCTTGGTTAATATCCGTGAGTTTGGCAGAATGTATTTTATGGATACAGTCTATCTCTCTTTGGATTACTCTCCTTATGTAAATTATTTATTGCTCACTGGAATCCTTGGCAATGCACTTGAAATAATATTATACCCATTTTCTGCAGTTGCTTTCCTTCTCAATCTATATAGACATTTAGTGTAGGACATTTGGTGTTACTTTATACATTATACAGGCAAGTAGATTAAGTTATCACACTTCTATAGTCAGGACAATAACACTTAGCCCGATGGCACTGCTAATTTAGCCAGAATACATTTCATAGCAGTTTGTAGCAGATTTAATTTTTCTTGATTTTCTATTTGGAATTTAATGATTTATATAAAAAAGAAAGTTATTTCACCATTTTATTTAAATGCTAGCAATGTTCTATTTCTTCTTTTCTTCCTGTTTGAATAATAACAAAGTTTCTCAAATATCAATTTAAAATTAGTTCAGTTATTTTATCAAACTGCACAAACTTATCAAACTTTTCTCAATTTGAACATTGATTATAATTTCTTCTAGTTTTATGCTATGAAAATTATATAAATAATTCAGAATATTCGAACAAGTCATCCATCTTCCTTTATATACAAACATTCAGTCTTAGGATGTTAGCTTTATATAGTTAATGCTTTATTTAAAAAATAACAAAAAACAATGGAAATGAACTGGGTTTGCTTTTATATTATGCTGAGTTTTCGGTGTTTGGTATAGTAGCTTTTCCATTTTCTTTGACATTGCTGTGGCTGCCTATTGTTGTGTGAATTATATTGGTTGTAGCTAAAAAATAAAATTCTATAACAGAATTCTAATTTTATTTCACATACTTGGTTGCTTAGTGATTGGCTTGACATTGGGTCATCACTATGTTTACTAAGTCTATATCTTAAATCGTGATGTACAATGCATTGTTAATTAACTTATTGTTGGTATACATATATATTTGAATGATTTCTTTAACTGGGCTTTAGTTAAGCTTATGTTTTGAATGGGTTTGGTTTGGTGGTATAGATAAATAAAGGCTGGTTTTGATAGGATTTTAAAGCTACCCTTACAAATATATATACATCAGGAATGAAATGTCCATGTATTGAATGGAATGAGTGCTTCCATAGAAAAATCCACTAAAGCTTTCAAAAGCTTTAATAAAATTAAATTTAAAAAATTCACTTTCAATTTTTTTACCAACAGTTGAATTGTTTTATATATGGAAAGAATGAACTTGACTAATGCATCCTCATTGATTATAAGAAGTTCAAACATATCTAAGATCTAATTTACAATTAAAACTTTTAAGAATGTTAAGTAAATTTGGAAGATAAAAATATATTGATAATATATTCTCTGATTTAGTTAAAAAAGTTTCAGATTTTTCTATATATATCGGATACTATCATATAAAAATTGTTGTGGCAAGTAAAATAAATATATTATAAAAAAAGAAGTGTGCTTTCCTTCCTAAAAACGTCATGCTTTATCACTGATATATATATATATGGTTTTTTGGTCTCATTACAGCTGAAAATTATCTGAAAAGAAAACAATATTATGTTTTCAATATATATATATATATATAATATGAAATACAAATTTGTTAAAGGCAAAGATCACTTTAAGTGTTACACAAATGTTTTAGTCTCATAGAAACTCATATATTTAACTGTCTATCATTCAAAATAAGCCTTACTTAATCTAAAGCCACCATGAATTTATATAGAAAACAAGCTTAGACAACAGTAACTTTGAGATTAAAATTTTACTCATTACAAAATTAAATAAAGATTTATTACTGTGGTTCAGCTCAATATTTTAGAAGCAGAATCACTTATTTTACAATTCTACTAGTCTTATGCTCACAGTCTTCACAAATATTTAATATTAGAAATTTAGAATGTAAAGCAGTATATAAATTTGTTGAAGGAAAGACTGCTTCATTTGCTCTCTCAAACAATGTAAAAATGTTACAAAATCTTATATGTCTGATTGTTAAACAAATAGAGAAGATTCGTTTTGTTTGATTGACAAATATATGAGTTTCTGTAAAATTTTAATATTGTTTGTGTGGTAGTTGGAGAGATCTTTAAGTCCAACAAATTAAAAAATGGTAACAAGCTTATATTATAATTGCATGTTCTAAGTTAAGCAAGTATTCACACCAACATTACAAGTCCCATGTTTTTAATTAAATAGTCAAAATTATTATATCTGTTTTAACATTAGATATGGCTTTGCATTTACCAAAAGTCAGATATATTTAAGAATCATTTATGTAAGTACATGCCAGTTTCTATCTTTCAATCATTTTCTTTCCTTTACTCATGGGTCATGAGTAAAATTATAATCACTGTTTAAACATATAGTTTGAAAATATATTAATTAATTTTATTATAGTCCCTTCTTTTATTTAGGTTCATTTAGTTAAATCATTTTCTTGAAACAAAAGACTTGTTTGGACTAAGCATATTTTTTCCAATGACTAGAAATATATATTCAAAAGTAATAATTTATTGATTTTATATATTTTTATAGTGAAAAGCATATTTATACAATAAAACAAAACAGACAAACACTCATCATTAATTGTACATTTCTTTTACTTTTTCAGGGTATATATTAAATAAATATAAAACAATGCTAGATATTTCAATGGTACCTGTAGAAACATAACGACTTATATACATAAATTGGTAAAAGATAAAACAATCTTTAAATAGATTACTGCAGGACAATAACTTTTTTATAATGTCTCCATAGATAGTGAAGATAAAGACAATAGTTCAATATTTCTTGCATAAAAATAGAAAAATAACCATTTTCTGACCAATAGTGGGATGGTTAGCTAAGATTTTTAAATTTATTTTTTAAAATGAAAATATAATTATTTAATGATAGAGATTAATTTAACAGTGATAAAAATATTACATTGTTGTAAATTTTAAAATTAAATGATATATATATTTCTATGCAAAATGTTGTTTTAACTTTGGATTTAATATAGTTTTCTATTATTTTTAAGTAAATTTCCAAAGTGATTCTAATCGCAATTTATTTTCTTTATCAAGTTTTATTTTGTAAGATGTAAATTTTCATTATAAATTGTGGTTAAATGAAAAAATAATTTGCTTTTCTTTTAAAAAAGTTTTGAGTGTGTGTATGTGTGTATATATGAAAAACAAAAACAAGTTATAAATCATGTAACTTACTATCACTTGCATTTATGATCAATAGATAGAGCTTTACCAAAACCTCGAACAAGTGTATTTTTGTTTACATAAATGTAAAAAGAGTCAAAATTCACTATCTCTTTCATTGGCTCCACCTTCAGATCAGCTGATTTCAAACTAATTTGCTATCATCAGTGAGGATAGGGCTAGAAACTAGATCTAAACACTGACTCCAAGTGTTTATGGAACAAGTTCCTATCAGTTTTCAAGCATGAATTTTTCAGACACGTAATGTCTTCTAACCCAGCCTAACAAGGCAGATAGCTACATGGGTCTGATATCAGTTCAGTTTCACCACATAGTCAAAGCCTCTGCAATATATATCATTGCAAAAACCTTTGAAGGTACATTTATAGAAAAACGAAAACAAGTTATAAATCACGTAACTTGCTATCACTTGCATTTATGATCAATAGATGGAGCTTAACCAAAACCTCCAAACAATTGTATTTCTGTTTACATAAACATTAAAAGAGTCAGAATTGACTATCTTCTTCATTGGCTCCACCTTCAGATCAGCTGATTTCAAGCTAATTTGCTATCATCAGTGAAGGATAGGGCTAGAAACTAGATCTAAACACTGACTCCAAGCGTTTATGCAACAAGTTCCTATCAGTTTGCAAACATGAATTTTTCAGACATGTAATGTCTTCAAACTCAGCATAACAAGCCAGATAGCTACATGGGTCTAATATCAGTTCAGTTTCACCACATAATAATAAACTAGTAATGTTAATGTAATAAAGTTTATATTATATTTTGAAAGTATAATAGGAAAAATTTCAAATCTCTGAGAAATTATATGTTTACATTTATTGTTTTTTTTTTTGTAAAATTGGGGTGAGTGCATTCACAGAGGTTAAGGTATTATGAAGACTCATTTGTACTCAACTGTGTTTTTAATACCACAATGCAATTGAAAGCAATTTTTAGCTTCTCTCATGCTGATTTCTGCTTTTAAAACAGTTAACCTCTTATTTACCAAGTCTCTTCCAACAAAATCAAATTTTAGATGTTACAATATATATGAAACTGACACTTTCGTTTTTGTATAATAAAAGAAACAATAAAATGAAAATTCTCGAATCTGATTAGCTATATATTTCGTACAATATTAATTAATTATTATATGTATACACACACACACACATATATATATATATATATATGAAAAACCATAAAACAATACAATACTAGATTAAATCCAAAATTTTACCAAAATCCTTACACAGCCATGGTTTCATCTAATACAAATAGACCTTCTCAAGTGAAAATCAAACTAAAGGAAATAACAGATATATACAAGCAAACAAACCTTCTCATAATTCATTTCAAACTCCACTTTTCCTTAATATCAAAAAAAAAAGACTTTATAATATTGATAGATTCAGAATCAAGAAGTTTTATCCAAAGTCTCCTTTATTCTTCTTTTTAACTCATTCTTTTCATAAAAAATAACAGATATAGTGTTAGGCAATTTTGGTTATATATATATATGCTAATTGTTAAGACCTCTCAGTTTTTTTTTTTCATAATTTTGTTTTTTAATTTATTAGATTGTTGCAAACTTTATGACAGCTGATTTAGAGTTCCTCCCATCCCAAAGTCTTTTTTTAATCACTCTTTCAATTTTACTTTCTACAACAATGTTTTAGCAAGTGAAAAGTTTTTTCTGCTATGAAAAAAAATAATTAATAAAAATACAAAGTAAAAGCAAAATGTTTACATTATTTAACCATACTAATTTACAAAAATATAATAAACGATTGTTTTGCTTTTTAAAAAAAATATATATAATAGATTATTTTACTGCAATGTGTCTATGAAAAATTAAATTTTAAATAAATATTGCTAAAATAATAAAGGCTTGTAGTCATAAAAATCTAAATAGTCTTTCATAATTTTGTCTAGATGATATATTGCTATATTATTTGATCAATATTAATAGGATTGCATCTATCTGTTTGTTTATATATACATGTATGTACATTAAAGATTGATTTTTTCAGGATATCTGGTGTTATATATACGCTGAAATGTATATTTGTTTGCATGCAAAGATATATGTGTTTCCATGCACTTTTAATTATTCATTCACTTATTATTATATAAATATAATAGGAATACATACTTTTTAAAAAATATAAAATTAATTTAGTTAATTTTTAATTTTATTCATTTTTTATTCATACTTTTATTGGTCAGAATTTTGATGGGATATTTTTATTACATTATTTAAAAATAAAGTAATTATTTATTCCAATTAAACAATTTTGATAGGCAAACTGAATTATAATAACTAACATGTGACTTAATCACGATTCGTTTTGAGAATAGAAATATTTGAAGAATGCTGGAAGAACTATATTTCAATTCACTAATTATATTTTTGCTTGAACAAAATATCTTATAATTAAATTAGTCATACCTCACAGACACAATTGTAAAATTCGGAAAAAAGTAATAGATTTTTTAATCAGATTAATTTAATACTTTTTTTCCTTCTAAGTTTTTATATAACTTCCGAACTTTGCTTTAAATTCAAAATTTAATTTACTTTTCTTAAAAAATATTCTCATTATATATGTAACAAAAAAATTGATATTTGAAATAACTTTTTATTTGAAGTCTTTTAAAATTGTAAGTATTTGAGAATTTTATTGCCCATCAGTGCCTTTATATTTCAATTTTTGCCTTTCTTCCTCTTTAATTATTAATATAATTACTTCTTTTTTTAAAAATAATCTACATTTAATGTTAACCTTATATGCATAATTCAGTTTCATTCTTTTTTTTTCTTTCAATAAACTTTATATATATATATACGTGGTTTAATGCAATAGTAAGAGTTGTAAATCAATCGTCAAAGTTTCTTAAATTTCATATTAACCGAAAATCATTTAATGTGTAATTTTGGCATTCAAGCATCTTACGATTTCTAAACTGACCAAGGATCACCCTTCTCATTTATTATTATCAAATTTTATAATAAATGACAAATATAAAATATGCATATCATATTTTTATTTACAAAATTTTTTTGTTTGTTTGCTTACTTTTTAATTTAAAGTTAATGAAAATTACATAAAATTTTTTGTGATTCAAGAAATATTCAATTCAACATGACTATCTCCTAACATAAATTACATGAAACTTTAAATTATGGTGACGTAATTAATGATTTTGTAGAATAAAATAAGATTTTAAAAAATAATTGCCTTTCACTGTAACTTCTGAGATATTTAACATATAGATTTTATTTGAGTAATATCTAATCTTCAACTAATTTTTGTTACCTGCATTAAAAAATACTTTATAATTTTATTAAAACAGAATCCCACCATTAATCGATATATGGTTTTTTGTTTCCATTTAGATATTTTCAGTAATATTGTTTTTTGTCTTAGTTCTCTCAAATTTTAAGGATAGCACTCATATAGTTGTTGTTGTTGTTGTTGTTATTATTATTATTATTATTATTATTATTATTATTATTATTATTATTATTATTATTATTATTATTATTATTATCATTATTATTATTATTTTATGTTTCTAAACTTATTTATATAAGTCATAATTCTTTAAACCTTTATCTCAATAACTTTATTTTTCTCCTATTTTTTTGCCATCATTTTTAAAACTACATTTAGTAAACTGTTTTAAAATTGAGTTTTAATAATTTACAAACTAGTTTTTTATTCTTTTCCGTAAAGCATATTTATCTATTATACTGTAATTTTCATTCTTATTTTTTCTTTCAGTATCTTTTATCACAGATTAACTAGCTTTCTAAATATTAAAAAAAATCTATTTGTTTATTAATATTTAATATTAATGTAATTTTTATTAAAAATTTACAATGATCATAAAGTTATTGTAAAATACCCACTCATGAACTTACTACCCATGGGAGTAAAACTTTTTGCCAGAAGACTATATATAAAGCATTTTACTTCTCATCTGAACAATTCAGGTTAGTCTCAAACTTTTACTTTCCACCCAAATTCCAACCTACTTTGATGACTATGAGTTGATTATTAATGATATATCCAAAATAAAAAAATTAAGACTTCTTGTAATCTGAATTTTTTTTCAAGATTCAGAAATTCAGTTTTGAACTCTAGATTTGATATGGACAGCATAATTTCTAAGCACTATTCTCTCAGTCTTTCAATGGTTATATATTTTATCAACAGTTATTATTTGTGCAACTTTATTGTCATTAATTTGAAATCAAATCTTACAATTTTTTTTCTCATCACTCATAAAGTCTTAAGCCATATTATCTTAATATATATTAAACAAAAATAAATAATATGCCTGGATTTTGTTTAATCTACAATTTTTTTTTTACTAGTCTTCTTATTTTTCTCACCTAAAAATTATTCTTTTTGTAAATATATATTTATTATAACAATTAAATTTGCTTTGTAAATTGTTTTTTTAAGTCTACGCAAATAATAAAATTGAATATTTTCTTTCTTTTTAATATTTATCACCAGCTTAATTCCATTATTGATCTCCGAACTGAAAGGGATACTTTTTTAAACTCAGTTATTCAAAACACTTCTATTTAAAACTCCATTTTTTAAATCTTGAACATGAAAATAAGTTATTTTTAAGCTATTATTGCAATTGAAACCAACTGGCTTCTCATTAAAAAAATCTCAAATTACTACAGTTTGATCTACAAATATCAAACTTCTTCTATTCACATCTTTGTTACTATCCACATTAGATAATACACTTAATGTTAATAAGTATTACTAATCATATATTAGAATTGCAATTACAATATTCCCAGCCGAAATATAAACCTTAAACTTATATATATATATATATATATATATATATATATATATATATATATATATATATATATATATATATATATATATATATATATATATATATATATAAAGTAAAATACAGTACCCATTATAAAATATATATATATATATATAAATTTAACAGTAAATACAATATTATAGTTTAAATTCTTTTGTAGCGCTTTCGATTACATGGTAATCCTCATAATCCTCATCAGCTTTAACTGAAGTTCAATTTTTTTAAGCTTAATGTTATGTATATTTTCATAAGCTGTGTATGGCCATATTTACAACTTGCCTATTAATAACATCATCCTTATATTTATCAATCAAAATTGCCTCTTTAATTTTCCTCTTTTTATGATTTCTTTCTTCCATTAACATTTTTATTTCATTACTATTAAATGTAAACCTATAATTACAAGTCTTTTCATGGTCAAAGAATACTGAAGCTGTATTAAATTGACTATTTACATTATTTTTAATTCGATTATATAATAATTGATGCTCCTTCAATCTTTTTTTCACAAAACATCTTGATTCACCAATATATAATTTTTGACATCCACATAAAATCTGATAAATTATATTACTTCTTTGCAATTTAGGAATTATACTCTTAAAATTACTAATCAATCTATTAACATTCCAAGGAACACAAAATAAAATATTATACTTATCTTTAAATATATTCTTAATTAATTTAGATTGCCTGTTATTTATAAACAGCATAGATATCCATTTTTTATTATCTAAAGTAACACTGCAAACACTCTTTTTATTATTAAATAAATTTACTGTACACAAAATTTGGTTTTTATCATAACCAACCTTTAAAAGTTCATTAGCAAAGAGTTCAATATTTACAATTTTATCTTTCTTATATTTACATAATTTATCATTGCAATGCAAAAATGATTTCACACTTGCCATTTTATGTACCATTGGAACACGTGATGTAAAATGAATATATCCTCTTTCTCCAATAGGTTTAAAAATTAATTTATAATTTAAATCAGTAGCATCTCTAAATATTTGTAAATCTAAAAATTTTATTTTTCCATTTTGTTCATTCTCAATAGTCCATTTTAAATTGTTTAAATTATTCAGATTATATAAAAGAACATCAATAATGTCTTTAGGACCACAAACAAAAACATTATCAACATATCTAATATAAATTTTAATATCTTCAAAATTATAAGAATTAAATGTAATATCTTCATATTTTGACAATGTAAAATTACAAATTTGTGCTACCATAGGTAATTCCATTGCCCATCCTTTACCCATTTTATAAAACCTATCATTATACATTGCAATAATATTATCACTTATAAATTTTAGTGATTCAATAATAAAATTTGTTAAATAATAGAATTAAAAATATAAAAATAAATGATAATGATCTGTTAGCTTCATTGGATGTAACAGAATTATATGGATCAATTGATTGTCTTGAATCTATAAACTTAATTGAAATTGAACTAATTAATATGTCTATAAATAAACATTTAATAAATTTTATTATTGAATCACTAAAATTTATAAGTGATAATATTATTGCAATGTATAATGATAGGTTTTATAAAATGGGTAAAGGTTGGCCAATGGGATTACCTATAATAGCACAAATTTGTAATTTTACATTATCAAAATATGAAGATGTTATATTTAATTCTTATAATTTTGAAAGTATTAAAATTTATACTAGATATGTTGATGATGTTTTTGTTTGTGGTCCTCAAGACATTATCGATATTCTTTTATATAAATGAATAATTTAAATAATTTAAAATGGACTATTGAGAATGAACAAAATGGAAAAATAAATTTTTTGGATTTACAAATAATTAGAGATACTATTGATTTAAATTATAAATTAACTTTTAAACCTATTGGAGAAAGAGGATATATTTATTTTAAATCACATGTTCCAATGATACATAAAATGGCAAGTCTGAAATCGTTTTTGCATCACAATGATAAATTATGTAAATATAAGAGTGATAAAATTTTAAATATTGAACTCTTTGCTAATGAACTTTTAAAGGTTGGTTATAATAAAAACCAAATATTGCATACAGTAAATTCATTTAATAATAAGAAGAGAGTTTGCAGTGTTACATTAGATAATAAAAAATGGATATATATGCTGTTTATAAATAACATGCAATCTAAATTAATTAAGAATATATTGAAAGAAAAGTATAATATTTCATTTTGTATTCCTCTGAATGTTAATTGATTGATTAATAATTCCTAAAATGCAAAGAAGTAATATAATTTATCAGATTTTATGTGGATGTCAGAAATTATATATCAGTGAATCAAGATGTTCTGTGGAAAAAAGATTGAAGGAGCATTAATTATTATGTAATCGAATAAAAATAATGCAAATAGTCAATTTAATACAGCTTCAGTATTCTTTGACATGGAAAAGACTTGTAATTATATGTTTACATTTAATAGTAGTGAAATAAAAATATTAATGGAAGAAATCATAAAAAGAGGACAATTAAGGAGGCAATTTTGATTGATAAATATAAGGATGATGTTATTAATAGGCAAGTTGCAAATATGGCCATATACAGCTTATTGAAATATACATAACATTAAGTTTAAAAAATTTGAAATTCAATTAAAGCTGATGAGGATTACAATGTAATCGAAAGCGCTAAAAAGAATTTAAACTATAATATTGTATTTACCATTTAAATTATATATCTATGGCTGCAGAAAGGAGTTGGCTGTTAATTGAAAGGAGATCCTTTGATTCCTGTTGGAGGTCTTAAAAAAATCAAGCAGGGAAAATTCCTAATATCCATTCCATACATTTTTATTGTTGTAGCTGTTATTACTATGTGATTATTCATATAGTATACTAACATGGATAGGGTGCTCACCAACACACATTAGCCAGAATGGTAAGTTTATTGGCTTTTTACCTTTGTGTTTAAGATCAAGAAACGCCATGGTCTTTCTTCTCAATTGCCTGATAATGCAGAATGAATGAGTGTGTGAATGAAAATTTTTTTTATATATATATATAACCACATCAGACAAAAATACCATGACCCTTATTCCCAGAAGACTGTAAAGTAACCAGCCAAAGCAGTGGTTGGTGGTCAAAGGCAGATGGTGTTAAGAATTTCCTGATTGCAAACCCAGGCTGCTATTTGATGATGAATTTTTATTTAGGTACCTACAACTGCAGATCACTTTCAAGTGAAGAGAGATTGTAAGAATTGGAAGAACTGTCTTATATTAAATGGGACATTATGTGAAGTTAAAAGAAAAGATAAAGAGACAATTGATTTAAAAAGTGGATGTACTCTAATACAAAGAGGAAGTACAAGTGTAGTAGGATTCATTATAAATAAAAAGTGGAAGAACAACATTGTGGAGATTGATGGTGTATCAGACAGAGGGGCAAGATTAGTTATTCAACTTAATAGCAGTAATAAAGATAATTCAGTTTATGCCCCAACAAGTTCTCATAGTGATGAAGTAGTAGAAGATTTTTATATGGATGTACAGAAAGAAGGCTTTTGATCAGACTAAACAACATTTCAAAGTTGTTATGGGAGACTTTAAGGTTAGAATTAGTAAACAAATAAAATATTGAAGTGATATAGGTAAATTTGGTTATAAGTAATAGTAATAAGAGAGAGCACAGACTTGTGGAGTTTGCAGGAAAAAAAAATTATATTATGAATTCTTTTTTTGAGAAAAATGTTAAAGGAAATGGACATAGAAGCATCCAAATGAAGGTACAGCAGAATTGAATTATATTTTAATTAACAGAAAATACATATTGTAAGATTATAATGTTCTTAATAAATTCAACACAGGAAGGGATCATTGATTGGTAAGATGTAAAATATGTGTTAATCCAAAACTAGAGAGATAAAAATTATTAAGAAAAACCAATATTTACAGTTGATATTCCTAATCTTCAGAAACATCCTAATAAATTTAAATTAGAACCTGAAAATTGATTTCAAATATTATTAGATTTTGAATATGATTAAGAATTGAATGAAGTTAATAAGAAAATAACTGATACACTTTTAAAAACTGCAACAAAGATAGCTGGTAGAAAAAAGTTGCAATTGACCAATAAAATTTTTACTGGGACTATAGAATTTATGAAGGAAAAAAGGAATATAAAGATATATAAAAATGATGCATTAAAAAGATTGAATATCTTGAATTTTGTAAAATGATGCAAAAAAGAGTTGATAATGAGATAAAGAAGCATAATTGTGAACTAGCAAAAAAATCTGTAGATGAGAATAAAAGTCTTAAGAGTGTAAAACAACATTTTGTTATTGGTAGGAAGCTTATATCTGCAATAATACAAAAAGATGGAACTATTATTAAAAAGAGAGATGATATTATGAAGTGGGTAGAAGAGTTCTACCAAGAATTATATACTAATAAAGAAAAAATACCTCCTACATCTATTATATTTTTTGAATTGCCCAGAATTTTAAATGAAGAAGTGAGACATACAATTAAATTTATGAAGAAAGGAAAAGCTCCAGATAATGATGGAATTATAATCAATATATTAAAAGAAGGAGGTAAAGAAATAGAATTTTTTTTGGGCAAAGTTATTAACCAAATATTAGAAATGATAAAGATGTACCAGCTAATTGAAAGAATGCAATATTAATATTTAAAAAAGTTATAAAGAAAATATTAGAAATTACAGGCATATCAGCCTTTTATCAATTTTATACAAAATTTTTACCAAGATAATTACAACTCATCTACAGAGAATGTTGGATTTCAACCAAACAAGAGAACAAGCTGTATTTAAAAGTAATTTTCATACAGTAGATTATATCCAAGTATTAAGTGCAGTTATAAAAAGGACCAATAAATATCAATTGCCATTATGCTTTGGATTCGCAGATTACAAATAGGCATTTGATTCTATAAGCATTTCTTCAGTGATTAAAGGAGTGTATTGTCAAAGTGTAGACCCAGGATATGTCATATTCTGAAGAATAAGACAAGGTGACTCTATATCTCCAAAATCTTTTACTTCAGTGCTGAAAGAAGTATTTTGTGCATTAAATTTGAAAGCAAAATGAGTAAATGGAAATGGAAATTATTTAAGTCATTTAGATTTTGCAGATGATGTATTTTTTTTTTTTTGCGTATAGTGCTTCAAAGATTCAGAAAATGTTGCAAGAGTTATCAAATGAATATAAGACAGTAGAACTAAAGGTAAATGTTAAAAAATCTAAAGTAATGTTCAATAAATTTTCTCAAAAAATGAAAATAAAGATTGAGTATGATGAGTTAGAAGAAGTTAATGACTATAAATATCTTGGTCAGATTATTACTACAGATGGAAACATAATGGATGAAATTAATCATAGAATTGAACTTAGTTGGAGTGTGTTTGGTAGAAATAACTTAATACTAAAAGGAAATGTGTATATGTGTTTGAAAAGGAAGGTTTTTTATAAATGTGTTTTACCAGCTCTTACTTATGGATCTGAGATCCACTTAATAGAGGACCAATACAGAGACTTCAGACCACTCAAAGAATTGCGGAAAGTTGTGTGTTAGGGGTAACAAGAACTGATAGATAAAAAATGCAATATATGGATAAGAGAACAAATGGGTGTTACTGACATCATTGAAAGAATTAAAAGATTGAAGTGTACTTGGGCTGGACATATTTTTAAAAGAGATGATAATAGATGGACAATTGAAATCTTAAATTGGATTCCAAGGAATTGTAGAAAACCCAGAAAAAGACCACATGTGAAATGGATGTATTAAATGATAAAGTGTGTAGTGATTATGTGGAGAAGAGAGGCTAGAGATCATAAAAAATGGATTGAACTTGGAGAGACCTTCATCTTGCAGTGGATTGATAATGGTTGACAATGATAATGATGATATATATATATATATATATATATATATATATATCATAATATTTATTTGTTTAATATATATATATATATATATATATATATATATACATTAAACAAATAAATATTAATTCAACTTCTTTTTCCATTATATTATCTATCTTTTCAGCTATCTTTATTCATGTATTTTTAAAAAATATGTGATGGAATGAATGTTTTAAATATGTATAAAAAAATTTTCAATTAATTTTTTTAAATTAATGTTTTTCAATTTGAACATGAACTATCATTTGTTTTTCTATTTTTTATCTCAGCTGTAGTCTCTTCTATTATTTGTATAATCTACATTTTTTTAAAAACAAATACAGATAAAAGCTTTTTATATGAATCCCTCCCATAAGCATTTATAATCATTTATTTTCTTTTCCACTTTCTTATTAAATCTCCTTCTTTAAAATAATATACGTTTTCTTGCATTAACTATTTACTTTTGTGAACCAGCCTTTAAATTCAAACTTTATTTCTTTTTGTACTTCCCTATTTTATATATATATTGTACCGGTCGAAAAACACACTTCGATCCAACAAACCCCTAAATACAGGTAAATTACCTCGAGTCTGACCATGTGCAAGATATATAAATCAGGTACATCGTGAATTCTGCCCTATTTACCTATATCCCCAGGTCAAAGATCTAATCAATAGCCTTGATCGATGATACAATCGAATTCCTTTACTTTCACTGTGCCGGCAGCTGGGTCTTAAAGCACGAGATTCAATTTTATTATATTTAAATGAGAACTTGTGTGGTTGATTGATAGATATATTTAAAAATCAAAATTTATTTAAAATAAAAGTAAATAAAATGATTCGAGAACACTGGAAGTTTGTTTTAGTTATATATATATTTAAAAATCATTTATCATTTTACATTAATCATTTTATATTAGTTTAACTCAAGCTCTTTAAAAAAAACAAAATACAATCTTTAACTGAACTTTTATAAATCATACAAATTCTTGAAGAATTTATATTAGCGGTTATCTTTTACATTGTTTAGTTTGTAAAATTTATTTAGTGAAGTTTATACACCTTTACTTTGTTTACATTTATTCTCCTTTTAAAATAACAAAAATTATTTTATAATTAAATGATCACGGATTTTAAAATTCCCCGTGCACATTTAGTACAAGCTGGTAATATAGCGGTAGGTTTAAACATCTGCCTAACGCACATATATAAGAATGACTATTTTAATGAATTCTTTATACAAGATTTAAAAAAAAACATTTGTATTGAAAAAAAAAAAAACATTAATTGAATAGACGATTATAAGAAGACTGATTTGACGTCTTACTCCACTAACAGATAAAAAAATTGATTTCATTTCTCTTTTAAAAAAATAATAATTTAGATTTTTCAATAACTAATGTTTTATGACATTAGTGGGCCTTGCTGGCATAGCTTATAAATAACTTTAAAACTGTAAGCAGTTATAAAAAAACAGATCAGTTAATTATCAAGCAAACGAGCCACTTTAGTTGGACTTACAACTAAAATCAAACCTATAAGAATTATAATGTAAATTAGCCAAAACCAAACGATTTTAACTAATTACGAAAACAAATAAAAGAGTTGATTACTCAGATCGAAGATCCTTTCATAGAATCAATTCCCTATGGCTTATGTATTAGATAGGCAAAAGAAAAAAACAAAATAATGTCGGGTTAATAAATATACGAATGCAAAAGGAGAGAAGAAACGTAAGTAAGAACATACGGGCCGGATTACGAACACTTGTATGCCTATTCCAATGAAGAATGAAAGAGAAATTGATATGTCCACAAGTCATGTCCATATATCGATAGAAGATAGGACTTATGGAGAACCCTCATATTCGCCTCTACGAATTCTGCTGACAAACCAACTCTATCTCATCCACACTGTCCGATTCACAGGTGTATGCAAAAATGGAAGCTACCTCCAAATCACCAAATCAATGACCATTTTAGGTCTGTTCATGAGACTCCAAGCATTCTTTATTAACCCGAGATCTTATAATTATTAAATAGGAATGAATTATAATTAAATAGCCTTAAAATGATCTAATACAGCATAGAGACCAACCTGCGTAACCAATTATTTTATATAAATATTTAACCTACAGAATCTTACATATAGAAATAAGGGAATTTAATTCTCGAAAAAATTCCCCCTTCCCTCTTTCCTAACTTAAAAAAAAGGCAAGATAATTAACTGATGCTATCCAGTGGTGCTGTTACTAGGTCAAAAATCTATAGCATATTTTATTCTATTTTGAATTACAGAAATATAAAATAATAGAATCCCATTCTGGGAAATCCATAATAAATTTATTTGAAATTACAGTAGATTTGTTTAGAAATATATATATTCGACATAACCTCACTCGTGAAAATAGATCAACTTACTTTACTTTTAAAATCAAATCATTCTTTGTTAAAATTCCCTTTCCCTAATAAAACATAATTTGCTCTCTTAGCAAATTATGCTCTTTGGACCCCCGTGAGTGAAGTTTGTCAAAATAAAAAAAAAATCAAAGCATGAAATCTCATACTTTAATTAATAAACAAAACAAATAAATATTTTCATATTCAACAATAAAAAAATATTAAAAATTGTTGTGAGCTTGAGTTATTAGAAGAAAACATTATAAATAATTTAAAAGAAAAAGGTTAAAGAGAGAGTAAAAAAGATTCTTAATAACATTAACTTTTGACATTCCTTTTTTAAGCTTTACGAAACTACATTTATATTCTAATGATAAATTTTAAAATCTTGATGACAGGATTTAAGCTCTTCGGCATTTTACCTGGAGTTCCCCAGTATGAGTGCACGAGCGAACGTTGATGGCTGGTGGCATTTGAAGGCAGGTTCTGGCAGCAACATAATGGAAGATTTCAAGTCTCAGGAAGGAAAGGGCAGTGATTTACCCTTTTTACTCCTCGATCATCATGGTGTGCTTTCTACAACTCTCTGTCTGTTTTCTGTCTGGTTTCTGGTCTCTCTCTGTCTGGTTCTGATCTAAAAAAAACCATTATTTATTACTTCCTACTTGTATTCGATTGCTGCTGCCTCAGATCATTTTCAATTTCAAAAAACAATCAAAATCATTCTTTTATTCTAATTTTAGAAAATTTGTACCTCAATAAAGATCAATATATTTCAATATAATTTTATGTTAGTTTTTTAATTTAGATAACAATGTAGAATCTCTACTAATTAATGAATAGAGATTCCACAGTGAATGGATTTTTGGTAATTTATCAATGCTTTTAATTTAAACATTTATTTTAAACTTCTTATCGAGGTACAAATCTTTCAGAAAAGGCCATCTTGGATTCTTATACTGAAAAAAAAAAAAACATTCTTAACATATATATCTAAAATATATAAAAAAAATTCAAAGTTAATTATTTGAATTTTTTTCTTTTAATAATAAAAATAGAATAACAGTGTGTTAGTACAATTATATATATATGATCCAAAATAAATTTTAGGATTTATTCAGGATAGTTAAAAAAATGTTAAAATATTTTTTTTTAGAATAATAAAAAAAGCAAATGTTAGTAATATAAATAATTAGGTGGGTCAGACTGTGAAACGGCAAATCTGAATCAGATTTACCATTTCAATATATATATATATATTGATTTAAAGATATATTCTGAAAATCTTAAATTTCTATTTTTTCTTTAGCCATTAGTAATCTTTTTATATTTATTCTGAATTTAATTTTTTTTTATTTAGTATTAAAAATACATCACTCTGTAATGACAATGATGAGTTCAAATTGGGTAGTACTTGAAAAGTTTTTTCCCCTAGGTAATTGCCACGTTTTCATTTGAAATAATCCAATACAGATTAAAAAAAGAGGCATCTAGTTATTCATTGCTGTTCTTATTTCAAAATAAAATGATAATGAAAATCATCCTGTCATCAATATCCAAAAAGAGAAAAATCTGGCAAGCAATGACTTAATCTGATTCATTATATAAGTGGAGAGGAGTTGTGGGGGAGGGTATTTGTTTTATAAAAAAATATTTAACAAAGCTGTTGTATTTCTTTTACTAAACTTATATTTATCAACATTAGTATTTAGATTTTTTATTGTACTATTTTATTACCCAAGCTGTGCATAATCTAATGTAGTGATAGAGTGGCAGATTATGAAGTTTCAGGTCCATCAATCACAGATTGGCATTATCATTTCTGATGCACAAATTTCTTATGATCTTAAGTAATAAACTTTGCTTTTTGTTTATTCATTTCATTACTAGTTCAAGCTTCTTTTTTGCTTATTTCGTAATATATAATTAATTTATACAGCAATGTCTTTAAAGTTTTGTCAGTATTTATAATTTATTTTTTAAAAACTTTTTTTTAACTTAGAAATTCTCTTTGGTTGGTTGCTTACCTGAGGCAAGTTTTATAACTGATATTTAACATACTTTCTATCAAATAGATTTTCTTCACATTTTGTACATATGTTAGCCATCAATGACAATGTAATATGACAGTAAAGTATTTCAGAGTTGTTAAACCCAATAATATTGGTGAGTCAAATTTTAAAGTGTGTAGGCATTAGTTTTCATTGATGCACATTAGATAACAGTATATATTAAAAAAATATATTTGTATTAAACTTTATGTTCAATTGACTAAAAAGCTTTTACAGTTGATTAAAAAAAAGAAAAGAAATGATGAATGAAATCTTAATTTTGCTTGATTGTTTAATTAAGATTTGCTTTTTTAAAGCAGTGTTACCTTTGTAAGCAAACCCATCAACTTCATTTCAAATAATAGGAATGTGATAACATGGTTTCCAATTTTTGAATAGAAGTAATATTTTTTTCTGTTTATTGAATAGCTCTTATTTTGCATAATATTTATTTAAGATCAAAACTGAATTTGTCTTTATTAAATCATTTTTATTTTGAACTTTTAATTTTAAAAAAAAAGTCACTTGTTTAGTTCATTTCCCTCCACTATGAACATTTGGGAGATAGCTGAATTAAATATTTTCATTGATCCATAAATAAATTTATTTTCAGATTGTGATCTTTCATATTACATACAAAAGAGTATTTTTTGGTTCTTTAATAAACATTTTTAAATTGCAGACAAATGTGATTTTCTGAAGTTTCAGATGCATTAATTATTTTTATAAATCTCATGATTTTGAAAATTAAACTTATATTTTTGGATTATAATTAGATTTTTCAGGTTAAAATATGCATTTGGAAGTTTTATGGCCTTATCAAAATTTAACTTAGAAAGATGAATCAATTCTGCTAGTGATTATAAATCTAATAAGTAGTATTCACACACATTTACCAGCATAATCAACTTTAATTTGATTTTTAATTTACTAAAGTCTACTAAAAATAAAAACTTTCCATGTAAGTCAAACAGCTATCCATATATTTTGAATCAAATTCTTCAATAGACCCAATTTAAGCCATTCTCTGATATGCAAGCTTTTTAAGTCTTTAAAAAAATATTCACTTGTTTTTTGCATCTTAGGTACATAGTTGAAATATATTTAGGCCGACACTTTTTGAATTTTGTCAATAGATACCACAGGTATTGGCTAGACATCAAATTAACTTTGCTGTTATTTATATGAATCCAAAATCTCATAATTAGTTTCTGATCCTCAATGCCAATAATGTTATTTATAGGCTTGTAGAAACATTTATTATATTAGGAATATAAACAATAAAGTAAATCACAACATTTATGAGTTTATTTGATTCAAAAATAAGCTCAGAATGAAAGTATTAATGACCCCCTCTTAATATGAAAAGCTTTATGTACCACATGCTTACTTAAATAATTAATTAATATTTTCTGTGGAAACCATTTTCCCACTAGTATATTACATTTTAAGTTATAACCTTATAACTTAGTCTGCAAGATTGGTATACGAGTTAAATTCATTCAAATGTTATCACTCTGTGATTTATGACTGTCACTACATATTGTGTCCATGATAAAATAGAGATCAAATTCTATTGAGGAAAACTTATCTTTCATTTTGTATTCACAAATGGATGATAAGGTTTATGATACTTATTTGTTTCTTATTATTAATTGTCATAATAAATTTATGTTTACATGTTTATTGAATTCGAATCTTTAACCTAAGACCAGTTTAAGACAATTAGTTTATTTTAGGTTAAACAAGTGCATTACAATTTTATGATAAGGAGATATTTCGGGCAAGAAGGCACATCATTATTAAAATAATTGTAAATTAATTTACAATATTTTAAATTCTTGAATTTTTTTAGTATCATATGTAATTGTAATAAAACTTCACTTGTAATTGGTTAATATATATATATGTGTGTGTGTGTGTGTGTATAAAATAAAATAAGTGCTCAACAAATGATACGATTTGATAAAAATATATTATATTTTTGAACTATTTCATTCATAATCTATATTTCTTATAGAGACCGATATTGGTTTTAAATATTAATGTAATATTGACTTGTAAGCCAGAACTTCTAAAATAAAATCCAATTTATTTTAAATATGTATAAAAAAGATATTTTCAACTATTCTTTTTCACTGAAGCATAATAAAGATTCATACGATGTTGTTTAAATAAATTATATTAAAGTTATACAGACTGCATTCTTGATTCTTTCACATAAAAAGAAGTCAATTTTTCACACAAACCAATTGCGGATTATTATAAAAATGACTGATGATGACTTTTAATAAATAGAACAGATTGCTATCAACTTGAATTTATAAGTTCCCATCTGCAGATAAATCTAGATTTTTTATTTATGCTTTAGGTCAACAGAAAATGTCCTTCTTAATTAAAGTGACAATACGACGAATAAAATATAATTATTGAAAAGGATGCTGTAATATCCAAATGTGTTCAGAGTTCTGAATTAAAATTTTTATCTATACAAAAAAAAAACAACAACCTTTTTAAAAATTATATCACTACACTAAAAAAAAAATCACTTCATCAAAAGTAATAATTTCTGATAGCAACTAACCAGCTATTTTGTAATTCAATTATAAATTATTTCCTTTATTTCTGTGCTAAAGTAATAAACGACTGTTAATAAACACATAGGCAGAAAAAGTAGATTTTAAACAAAATATTCCATTTTATTCCTTCCTATCATGCTTTTGATATATCATGTGAATCATATTTATATCTTATAGGGCTATGACTCTAAATTTCTTGGTAATAGTGTATCTGTTGTGATTAATAAGCTATTCAACACATTAAAATTTATTTAAATAGTAATGATTCTTATATACTTTCTATTGATCAAAAAATGGTCCCTTGCTATTGCCCAGTTCTCTTTTATTTTTTCTTTCTGTCTTATCTTTTTATTCACAATTTTTTTGTTTTTGACAATTCAAATCTACAGCCAGTTTTTTTGTTCAGGTCAGTGAATATTGATGAATATTCTTTATTTTTAAGGGCTCTGTTATATAAATATCTATGTTGGGCCAATGGCTTGTGCATCTCATAATCTGCTAAGTTGAATGCAAGTTAGTTGAATTTGATTTTATAGATTACTTGATGTACAGATCCATTCAACAATTTGTTTTTGGAATTTTTAATCACAACATATTCACTAATATCAAAAAATCTAGAGTCATATCACTATAATCTACAACTACATCATATATTGAAGGCATGGTCGACAGTAATAAAGTTGAATAATTTTAAAAATCTACTTTTTGTGTGTTTGTGTCCATTAAGAATCATTTATAACATGTTATTTTTAAAAGACAGTAATAGAACATCATCAACTTTAAGTAAATGCGTACAATTATTGTTGAATTTTTATCTGGATTAATTCTTGAATAAAGGTCAGCTTAAAACTGACCAAGTCAAAAAAATTATGATATTATAAGCATATATTAGTTTTCTTTCCATGCATGTATTTATCAATATTATTTGTAATTATTATTGCCCTGATATAAGATGAAGTCTAACCAAGTTTAATCTAGTTTTTCTAATTCCTAACCTTTCTTCTTTATAATGTAACAGCAACTTTCCTTAATTCATCCATCCATATCACATGTTGTCTCTTTTGAGGTCTTTTATATTTCTGTGAAATCCAGCTTATGACTTCAACTGTTTATTTATTATTCTGTCTTCTAAAAATATGTGCAGTTTCATGTAAGTCTAATGTTTTCAATAATGACAGTGATATCTATTTGCTCTATCATTCATGTATTTTTCTTTCCAATTTGTTTTTACTTTTGAATACATCTCATCATACTTTATTAAGTGATCCATAAAGACAATTACTTGTGATTAAGATAGCTGATATTTTGCATTGATAGAATCTTCAAAATATTAAGTTTAACTATAATGGTAAGACTTACCATAGTTCATTTATTTTAAATTTTATTTATTTATATAAATTATATGAGTGCCACCTATCTTTAAGTATCAGAAAATAAACTAACACATGTATATTTAAAACAATATTTTATTCTATATAATAATGTAACCATTTGTAATGCTGGAATATTATGTAATATTACATAAACTAACAAATCATATAATAATAATTTATTTCTTTAACAAAAGTCCTTTAATCTTTATCCATCATATAGTATTAATATATTCATAGATAACACATTCACAGTATCTTTGGCCCTGATTCAGTAAAATTAAGTATAATTCTGCACATGTATGAATCCATAAACACAAACATTTCTTTGACTCTCTTATGTCCTAGTACTTATTACAGATATATCTTCTATATGTGATAGACATCAACACTATCTTTATCATAATAACAATGAATGGTCTTTTTTCGATGCTTATCCAATAACATAACCATGTATATAATAATAACTATAAAGGGATAGCCTTTTGGTCCTAACCCTAATGGAATAAACCTTCCATACAATAATTATAAGAAGTGGTCTTTTGGTCATAAACCTAATTTACTAGAAGAGCAATTTACACAGGGATGACACATTAAACTGATAGGGATGTATTTTTCTATATGGATGTGAACATATGTAAACTATTAAACATAGAACAAACAACTGCATACATATATAAATCCAATTGTCAGTAATCAAATATAAGTTTAATTACAAATAAATGAGACTAAATGGAAATAATTTGAGATTTATGTAATTTATATGAGTGCATTGCATTTATATGCATATCATTATTTCTTTATCCTTTCCTCTCATTAATAACTTATATATAATTTATAAAAGAAATTAAAAATTTCCAAAATAAAAGACATAGATCTTGTAAGTTAGAAAGAATGAGGATTGCCAATTCCTCAACAAGCTTTGTGTTAAATGTTTAGCCAGAGAAAGCATTTAAAATATCTCTGTGAGGAACCCTTCAAACCCCTGCCCATGGTTTTATGCTTTGGCACACCTCAGAGAGGTGCTAGGGTAGATTCAGACCCTAGATCTAAAAATACCAACCCAAAGCCAGCATTTAACTAAAATTTATCTATTGAGGGAAAATCTGAAATTTTCAGACACCTACATGTTTTCAAACCCAGCTATCCAACTCAAATTGCAGCCTAGACTCTAACATTTCAGCACTTTCTGATGTTTTTCTTTGTCTCCCACATCAGCCTAAATTATATGATTAAATGATTATTACTTATCAGAAAATAATAAATTTGATTTCATTTGATAAATATTTTTTTTATTACTTTCTATAAATATTAAAAAAATGAGATCATAATCAAAACAAAAAGATTACATATCGTTATTTCAGAAAGATTATTTTCATTTTAAAAAAATCAATGAAATCTTCCTTATTTCTGATTATTTTAAAAAAATTGAATGAATATTTATTTATTTCTCTTATATCTAACAAATTATGCTTTAAAAGTTTAAAATTTTTGAATATTTATTGCAAAATTGTGATATTTTCATACTCATAAATATAAGTAGATTGATTATGTGAAAGCTAAAATTTTAAATAGCTTAAGGCCATATTCACATTAGCTCCTAACATAACATTTTATTTTTAAAAATAAAATATTTCAAGTCAAAATAAGTTATTAATAATTTATATTTCTCAATATCTAATCAATATAGTGCAAATTATTGTAAAAAAATGTATCTAAAACTTTATTAAATTCGCAAATAAACATGTTTTTGGTCATTGAGACTATTTCTTTAACCAATATTTATTAATATGCTAAACATTTTGCTGCCTTGCCTTGGAACAAAGGCTGAACATGTTATGATGAGGCTTATGTCTTTTGTAAGGCAGTTTTTTTGAATTTCCTGCTATCTATTATAATTTTTTGAACAAAATTTTTATGTAATAAAATATACAGAAAAACAATCATTTTAACATATAATACTTGTGGAAAAATTCACCAGAAGGCAAATTGGCCAAAACACATAAAATTGTGGACTAAAATTATGAAAGGTTAAATCTAGTGAGATCAAAGAAATCTGTCAGAATGTTAATGGAATATGGAAGGGTTAAGACAAATCTTTTTCTTCTTTCAGATGCATGCTTGTTGATGATTTCTCTTTTTTTGAATGGTAGAAAGTTGGGGGGGGGGTTGTCAGCAAAGAAGATATAAATCTGTTAGCCAGTTTCATTTACCCATTCATCCTTTTATCCATCTTTAATTCAAATAGAGTTTTTTAATATTTTTTAGATGGTTAAAAAAAATTGCATGAACAAAGCTCGTTATTCTTTCTTATGCCAACAAAGAAGTAGCTAAAATCATGATCTTCAAATCTCCTTTCCCTTCATTATGTCATTGACTTTTATATAATTTTTAGCTTTATATCTTTTCAAAAGATATTTATTGAAGCTCTATTGTTAATTAACTTGACTGTTAATTTTTTTTAAAAAAGTTTTTTTTAAAAATTTTACAATCATTTAAAAAAATAATATAGACAATTACAAGAAATGTAACAGTTTAAAACACAAACAAAAATAAATACATATGCAAATCACAAATCCTTTTTTTGAACAAATAAATAAGTTCATCTGTATACATTTCATCCGTTAGATTATTAGCATTTTCCTAAAGTAATTTTCATATAGTTCCTTTCTTTACTTTGTATTTATCATTTAACAATCATAAATAAATAAATATTCACTGTGGAAGTGGGAAAGAAACAGAAAGGTAATAACAATAAAAAAAAAAGAAAAAAAAGAAAATAGTTAAAAAAAATTGAAATATTTTCTACTGCTATCTTAAAAAATATTGTGATAGTATTAAATAATTAACTCTCTCTCTCTCTCTCTCTCTCTCTCTCTATATATATATATATATATATAGAGATAGATGATATATATATATATATATATATATATTGTGCCCTTTTGTATGGGTCACCATCTAATTTTGTGCTAATCTATTAAAAATTTTAAATTTAAGATATATTTGAATATGTGATGTTGATTTTGTTTATGGTAATATTTCAAAAGATTTAATGAAAGCAATCTATGAGTATTTGATATGTAAAATTGTGCTGATATTGAGAGAGACATTTTAAGTGATGATAATTATAATATATAGTTGGAAAAATGGCCATAATCAATACTGCATGAATATATTTAATAAATAGGTATTTAAAGCTAAAAGTATTTAAAAGACAAGTAAAATTAAATACATATGTTTATTGTTGATAAAATAATATTATAAGAGAATATAAATATTATTAATTATTATAAGTACTTAAATAGAAGATTAATATTTGATTTTAATAATATTGGATAATTATTTTAAAATCTGTTATAATATCTTATTTATTTTAAAAATATTTATTTTAAAAAATGCAATTGTTAGTTTATTTTTAGATGACGATAAGCGTTTCTTGTGTTATAAAAAAACAGATGTTAGTTAAAACACACACATGCGTGGAAGTTGTCTAATAAAGTTGCATAACTATTTTAAAAATCATGTTGTAAAATTTATAAATAATACGTGAGTTATCACGAGATAAAAATAAAGATCAATCAATGTAGAATATTAAATCTGATTTTAAAATATTGTTTTAAAAATATAACGTATAAAAAAAGACTTAGTGTATTTTAAATAGTCTTATAAAAGTTAAAATTAAAATCAAGTAGAATAATATATATTTTTTTTAAAAGTGTTTAATAGATTTAAATAAACGATAAGAATTATTTAAAAATGTAATAATGTAATAAATATTAAATAAGTCATTATTTATTTGTAATTTTGTGTTGTTGGTAAATATGTAAATAAGCCAGCAAAGTTGATTGTTTAATCTACCAATCAAATGGGAAGTTTCTTCCGGTATAAAAGCTCAGTTCAATTGTTAGGAGAGGACTTCGTGATTGATTTTTCAAGTTAATTGTGCTATTAGAAAAATAGCTAAGTAAATTTATAGACGCTCTAAAATCATTTTTTAAAAATTACAAGAGTGTCGTTATAAATAATCTCTAAAAGTTTTAAAATGATAGATATGCAGTGTTAATTTAATTTTCCCAATCAACCGTCTCTAAATTGAAGCTCAATTTGCAAGCAAATGGTCATGGAAACATCATATATAGTGAAAATATATCGGAAACTTTACCCTAGAAATATGACAAACGCTGGATTAGTTCGGAAAATTACGAGATGGAGAAAAGTAGTATTTTGGACAGTATATAATTTTAAAAGCTAATTAATAGTGATTATTAGAAAATAGATATTTTAGAGAATAAAATACTTCTTATGAAGAAAGTATTTTTGCAAGCTATAAATTTAAAATATATATCTTAAGTAAAGATATTAAAAATGAAAGTAGTTTTATAAATACTTGCCTTGTTAAGTCTTTATGTTTTTTTAAAAGACTGAATGTTGATAATTTTAAAAACAAGTAAATTGAAATATAATTAGCTAAAAATCTTAATATAATAAAATTATTATATTAAAATAATTTAAACGCAGGTCGTTTATAAATAAAGAAACTTATTCTTACCTGGATTTTTATTAAGAAATGTGCAGTAATAAGTGGACGTCCCAGTTAATTTAAAAGTAATTAAATGATAATTTTTCATAAAACTAAAGACTATGCTAAGATAATAACTTTTGAATAATATTTTTTAAAAGAACTAAACCAGGATCCTATAAACTATTTTAATTTTATTTTATTTTCTTGTGGGAACTTATTTTTTTTAAAAAAGAACATTTTCGTTTTCATAAACTTTTAAAAAAACACGTGATGGACCGGAAACAGGAAATGATGTGCTAGTGAATATGTGCCTAGGATTTTAAAAAACTTTATGGTGGAAAAGAAAACATCGATGGAGTCATGTAATATAATTTTTGTTTTATTTATCTAATATAAAAGTTAAATAATATTAATCTATTAAAAATAAGATAGGTACATTTCTTAAAATAATAACTAAAGTAATATAATAAGTAATTGCATAAGTTTATCTATAATTAATATAAAACGTAATATGTTAAAGAATGATTGTAAGTATAAATGTAATTTATTTTATGAAGCTGTAATTCTGAAGAATATTGGAAGATGGACTGTACATTAAATCATTATTGATGGTAAAATTATATAATAATAATTTTGATGTATTTAATATGTTTTCTTTAGATCAACCGAATGATATGTTAGTGTTGAATGGATGTATGAATATTTTAAAAATACACACACATTATATTGGCAGTAACAGTTTATTTAAATATGCATAATTTGAATTTATGATATAAATATGATACAACATTACATAAAAAGCTTAGAAATAATTATATGATTCTTTCGTAAATAAATTTTTATTTTTTTTATTATTATTATGTTGGAGTATTAAAATTATATTTTTTTATTCATATGGGTAATTACTTTATTTAAAAGTTAGGAAGAGATTTCAAAGTTTATATTTTATTATATTTTATTGGATAAATTAAGTTAAGTTTTATGTAGAAGTTTATGTTTGAGTTAAAGGTTTACTGAATATGATGAGGTATAAATAGTTTTGAATAATTAGTATTTATGTAAAGTAAATGATTGTTTTCCGGAAAGTTTAAATAAGTTTTAAAGGATTTTTGTAGATAGAAATTTATTAGGAAGGAGTAGTATAACACATGGATTAAAGTAATAATTTTCACACAGAAAAGAATCATAAAATTTATCTAATATAGTGCTTTATGAATTTGAAATTGATGAATAATTTAAATATTATTATTTAACAGTAATATATGTAAGCATATTTAATAAAAAATATAGCATGAATTATATTAAGTGAAATATAAAATTATAATCAATTATTTGTTATTACATTACAAGGATACATTAGTTTCTATATTATGCTATTAAAGTAATGCTGATAATAAAGTAAAACATACTAGTACATTATAAAATGAATAATAGCAATACTTAAGTGATGTAGCCATTTTAATTAATAAAGTTTAATTGTTTACATATGCTACAAAAGATTATTTACATAAATTTTTCTATGTAACAATGAAGTTCACTGATATTTATTTAAAGTCTGAGTTTTGAAAACATACTTTAATGTTATTAATACAACATTTTAAAGAATATATAATTACTTATAGGAGTATGAGTTAATAACAGTGTAAAATTTTGTATTATTATTTTCTTAATTTTATTTTCTTTGTTTTCATAAGTTGAACTGTAAATATTGTAAATAAATTTTTAATCAAAGTTAATGTAAATAAACTTGTTTAATTTGTTTTAAAAATGTATCGAGTTCATTATTTTGCACCACAGCATTTGACAGCAGATAATTTGAACAAACATAATATTTGCACAATATGAATTTATTATTATTATTTAGAAATAAACACAATATTTTCCTGATATCATTTTATAAGAATTGATTGACATTAACATATAATATTATTATGGTCATAAGGTTATTATAATGCATAATATAAGAATACAATATTATTTGTTGCCACAGATTATTGAATTATAAGATTTTGATCTATTCCAAAATTAAGATACTATATGAAGATAAAAGATATACACATGATTATTTATTTATTTAATGATTGATGATATAACCAAAATAAATAAGACTAAGTTATACCCTAGGATTAGTATTGAGTATTATTATCATTAGTATAAGTTAGGTGTATTTAGGTTTGATATAAAATCCCATATCATACTTATTTACATGAGTTATCATTACTTTAAGATAATTAGAAGAACCTGAGATTATTTAATTATTTAATTATATTTTAAAATTAAAAGTTCAGATTTATTTATTTATTATTATTAAAGATAATTTATTTTATTTAAAAGCCATAAGAATGCTATAGAGGTAGTAGTAAGTTAATAAGGAGGTGATAGTATTCTTATGCCATTGAGATAATATGTTTGGAAGATATTGACTCAATGTAAATCTACTTATTACTTTGTAACTTTACTTCACAATCTCATGATTTAAATTAAATACTTATTTAATTAGTACATACTATAGAATTATATTGATTTTAATAATTAATAATAAATTTAAGTAGAATATGATAGTATAAAAGTAAATTAAAGGTAGATATGCAAATTTTAATTAAGCATTATAATTTAATTGAGCTAGTCGTATTTCAAATTATATTATACATCAAAAAAGGGTAAATATATATATATATATATATATATATATATATATATATATATATATATATATATATATATATATATATATATATATATATATATATATATATATATATGCATCCAACAAACATCGATATACATATTTTTTTACTGATGAATAACTCAGAACTCTATGCATAATCAAAATAAAATAAATCTCTGTTTTCTTTCATCCCCTTCTTTTATTCTTTTTATTTTAAAATGTATACTGATATTATAATCAACTGTAAGAATTATATATATGTTTTATTTTTAAAAATAGATGATAATAAATTATACTATAACATTACAAAGCAAATTGTGGAGTTCTGATAAAAATGCCTTGCCAAATTGATTGCTAACACATCATTATCAACATTCGATTATATTATATTGTGTATTGTAAAAAATAAAAAGAAAAGTTAATATTTTAAAGCATAATTTGATAAACTAACATTTTTTTTTGGGTTCCATGAGAAGAGAATTCATTGATTTTACAAAATCAATGTATTATTTCTGATCATTATGTTGAAAACATTTTTTTTTTGTTTTCATTATTAACTAATTTTTTCAAAGTTTAAATACAATTTTTTAAATTTTATTTTGTTTCTAAATGTAAATAAATATCTGTTAAATTAAGTTCAATTTATTATAGTCTGATGTAGAATAATGAATGGTTTATTACTAAGACTAAAAGTTGAAAGCTTACAAAATGTTCACCTGGTGTAATTAAACGTATCACAGAACTTGTGGGGTAATAATCAATTGCTATGAAGTTGATAACTATGAGAGTAATACCAATATAAAATAAATTTTAAAGCTTATACTCTGGTAAAAAGTCTTTATATTACTTGTACACAACAACAGAAATCACTTATCTATATATACTGTTTAATGTTTCAGTCAGATGACTAACTTTCATCAAAAGCTATAAATAAATAAATTGACTGACAAAAATTAAAGTTAATAAAATTTTCTGTAAACATTTTGATAATTACTATAGGTTATTTATATATAATTTTTATTCACATGTCAATTGTCTCAAAAACTCACACTTGTTTCTTTTACCCCACCCCCTTTACTACAAATTTGACTTTAAAAAAAACAAGCAAACACACAAAGATGTACATAAGTATGTTTGAAAGTATGACTTTTATAATAAATCTCCATGATAAGAAAAAAATAAATGTTTACATATTAAATACCAATTTTTATGAATGAATAAATTATATTATGTCTATATATATGAGTGTGTGTGTATTTTATATATGTGGATATACAATCAAAGATATATTCTAGCATATACCTAACTAGCATAAAATAAACGATTAATTACATTAGATTTATTAGAAAAATAGATAAATTAAAAATGTGATAATGCCTATGCTTAAATCCATTGAAGGTAGATTTAAAATTTTAATTCGGAAACAAAAAAAAAACAATTTGTTTTTTTATCTTGCGGCAAAAACATTGACTGTAAAGTAGTGATTCTCAAATCATCAATTGTGTGACCTGATAATTAAATTGTTTCAAAGATGTGATTAGTTACTCTAATATATAAATTGCCAAACCATTTACATACCAGTTTGAACATTTGTGACTTTCTACTAAATATATCAAATTTTTACTTTTGCAATTAAAATTGTTGAAGATGTTATATTTAATATGATTAATAGTTTTATCTTATACTTTTTTCTAATAATAACATGACTACACATATGCCATCAATTATGTCTATGTAAAAAACACCTTTTTTAAAATTCAGAATTATTAATTAATTTTCTTAGAACCAGTTTAGTTTTAAGTGTGGTGGGTTTAAAACAGACAGTTTTTAGATGGATTAGAAACAAATATTTTTTAAACCATCTTGGAATTATGTATATTAATAGGTTTCCATAATATGTAACTAATACTTGTTCGATCGCTATAAAAATAAAAACTAGTTGTCGAATACTACCTGACTGGTCTTTTTTATATATACAAGTTCCTCATTTTCAATATATATAAACATTTAGGATTGTATTATTCACCAATGTATTGAAATATCTTATATTTACCCATTCATTATACAAATTTGCTATTTCATTAAAGAAAATTTTTATTACTATAAATAGCCCTAATTTTTAAAATTGGATTATGGAAATATTAGCTTTCAACTGCTTTGGTAGTCACTATGAAAATGTAAATAACTATAACTGTCAGTTTTCTATAGAATATTATTGAGAATATTACTATAAATAACTTTAGAAACCGGGCTACATGTAAATCTATATTTTTATTAAAATAATTTACGAAATTAAAGAAAGTATTAAGTTCGTCTACCTAAGCTATATTTGAGATTTGAACCTGGTATTTCTCACTATATGATCCAAGTTGTGTCCATTTACTTCGTGTTAAAATTATCTATAGTAATAATATTCTCAGAAATTTAAATTTTTATAATAAGCATTCAAAACAATTAAGGCTACTTCAATCCCATGGCCAATTTTTAAGAATTATGAGTATTTGTAATGATAAATTTCTTTAAGGAATAACAAGAGTTCGATAATAAATGTTGAAAGTAATTAACCGCTATGCATAAGAAAAATAAAGAATAATTAATTACAAATGCCATCATTAGCTTTTATTTTTAATAACAATTTACTAAATATAAACTACATATTGAGAAAATCTTTTGACAAACTTAATTCCAGAGATTATTTAAAACTATTTTTCCCAACTCATCTAAAGTCATCTATCAATGCCACAACACACTTAAAGATAAACTAGTCAAAACAAAGTTGATTAATAATTTTGAATCAGAAAAAAAGATTGTTTTCCATATGGAGATAAAAGATGTCATTCATTTAGATGTATTATTATTACAAAAATGATGCACGATAATAATATCATTAACAATTTTACGTTATTTTAGCAATGACAACTACAAAAATAAAAACTTGATGAATTTAATAGAATGAGAAGATAAGTAAACTATCTATATGTTAGCTTAACTAATTATTATAGGTTTGACAATCTACATAAAAATAAAAATAGACTTGTATTTAAATACTTTAATTTATGAATTACATCAAGAGATTATTTAAGAGTGGTCATTTTACAATATTTTTTTCTTTTAAAAAAGGGAAAAGAAACAAAAAAAAAAGTTTTTTTTTTTTTTTTAAATCTTCAAATTTGAAATCTTATATCCATCTGGGATAAATTTAAACATAGATTCTATGACATTCTTAAATTATCTATCTACCTAATACAGTTAATGTAATTGCTTATTTGTGCATATTTAGTATGAAAGTGTGTGTGTATTTTGTTGTATAGATAGTAGATGTATATATGTAGACATACTTTAATTTGTTCATTTCTTAGAATTAATACTTAACGTATAGATAAAAAATACATTTTTCTTATGCTGGAAATCAGTTTAAAATGTATACTTGTTCGCATACATTCTCACATATATTTATGTAAGTTTTTGTATGCCTGTTTTCCAAACTGCAATTAATTGGTTGGTTAATTAATTATTTTATTTTTTAAAAAATAAGTATTGGATGGGTTTTTGGATTAAAGAAACATGCACAAGTTTTTGATACAATAGAAACACAAATAATTGGTTAAATTTAGCAACAATTTTGTATTTGTTAACGTTAACTTTTATTAATCTGATGAATACTAAACCTCTGCTTGAAATATGATTTTGCAAAAATATTTATTTCGTTTAATTTGTTATTGGTTTTCTTATCATCTCTTTCTCTTGCTCTTTCTATATACAACATTAAATACAATTGCTTTAAATGCTGTAAGAGTAAATAATACACTTTCTCACTATAGAATATGACAATACTATAACAAAAAAAAGAAACATTTTCTTATAGGTCATCTTTATAAATTAAGGAGATTGATTTACTTTTATATTTATGGAAAAAGAGTGATCCTAATCAATCTAATTATCTTATTGTCTTAATTTGATCTAATAGGTTGATTTTTTATTATTAACAAAGTAAAGAATTTTATTCTTTTTTTTAATTTTAACTTTGTAATAAGCATTAAAGAATCCATATATATATATAGCAACATAATTTACAACATTTATATATATATATTAACTTTGTAATAAGCATTAAAGAATCCATATATATATATAGCAACATAATTTACAACATTTATATATGTAGCATTAAAGATAATTGCTTTAAATGCTGCTACTGTAAATAATATACCCTTCCACCTTAGTACATGACAATACTATAATAACTAAATATTAATATTTGTTAAGTGCAAATGAATTCTTTAAAAAACATTTAATAGCCTCTTATTTGATGACACTTTAAATAAAAAAATCAAAAAAAACTTTATACAATTGGAGAGTAATTAATTAAACCTTGTCTATTACAAGCTGGTGAGGTGGTTTAGAGAAATCAAGTCACCCAAAAAATGAAGGCAATTCTTATGTCTCCTAGGTCTGTTAAATGCAGAATTGAAGAATTGGCTAAAATGTTGAAGTTTTGGTGGTAAAAATGGTCAAAAATGCAACATTTTATGTAATTCAACTTGATGAATCAACCAACATAACAAACAAGGCTAGTCTTCTTTGCTTTGTGAGATTTAATTTCAAAGAATATTTAAAACAAAAATTTTTATGTTCACCTAACATGCCAAAATAGAACAACTGGATCTGAAATTTTCGATGTATTGAATGACTATTTTTTGAAATATGAAATTAGATTGAGGAAAATATATAGGGATATATTGGACACATAGATACAATTTTTATTCATTATATTTTACTTCAAAAAGTACTTGCTATGAAAAGATTATCTCCAGAATGACACGAAGTACTGTCTGATATAATTAAAAATTATAAATGAAATTTGGGGTAAAGTTCTGAACTCTTGATTATTTGAAGAATTTTGTAATGAAACAGGCTCACAACATAAACATCTTCTTCATGCTGAGATGCATTGGCTGTCAAGAGGTAAAGTTTTAACCCACTTGTTTAATATGTGAGAAGAAGTAAAATTATTCTGTCAACAACAAAGTAATTCTAAATTAAAAATTTCTTCTCTGATGATGACTGGGTAACTAAAGCTTGCTTATTTGGCAGACATTTTTGCTTGGTTAAATGAGTTGAACATATCTATTCAAGGACAACATTCAGATGTTTTTACTTTGCAAAGTAAAATGGATGCACTTCAGAAGAAAATATTGTTATGAAAAACACTATTAATTGATGAAGATTTGTAAATGTTTTTAAATCTGAATGAATATATAAAAGAAAAAGATACCAACTAACAGATAATAGGTCTTGTTCAACAGCACTTGCAGTCACTCAAAGATACTTTTGAACATTATTATCTAAAAGAAGAGGATCCCAAAAATGGAAATATATGGATAATAAATCCATTTTATTCAAGTATTGAGCAGAGCAATTTAAATGTGAAAGAAAAAAAAAGTTTAATCAAATTATCGTAGGATGATAGCCTCAAACTTCAATTTAACTCATCTTCAAGAATTCATTTTTGGATTTCTGTAAAAAGCAAATATCCAATATTGAGTCAAAAAGCCTTAAAAATTTTGATTCCATTCACAAATGACATACTTGTGTGAAAAAAACATTTTTAACTGAACAGCTATTAAAAACAATTATTTCTCTCAGCTTGAAATAGAAGCTCATATACATGTTGAGGTAACATCACTGGAGCCAAGGATTAGTAAAATAATTTTAAACCAAGAGCAGCAAATGTCACACCAATTTTGAATATATATTACTATTATTTATTATTATTTTTGAGTTAAAATTAAAATTATAAATAAATATATATATGTATTTTAAACTCAATGCTCATATTAATTCATACCTTTAAAAATTATATTTGTGGTCACAATATCTAAAAGGTTGCAGACCTCTGTTCTAGCTATGATATTCAATAACTTTTTATAATAAGAAAATAGACTCTTTTTAATGTATTTTGCATCTTTTTATTTAGTATGATAAGTGGTCCAAATGGATTAGGCTGGTATAACTGAGTTATATACCAGATTTAAAGTAATTCTATTGAATTGAAATATTTTAAACCTCAATTTAAAATTTTCGTTCTAACTTGGAAAAGATCAAAACTTAACAAATATGCAAACAAAATAATTTTCTTACTTCAATAAAAACATTTACAAAGAAGTAAAAACAAAAACAAAATCATTTCTCATAAAAAGTTTTGGATATGTTTCAAATTCTAAAAATTTCCAAATACACAACTTCCTGTCTAACAGTGAACACAATAGGATCATCTACACATGCTTGAGTAAGTATTTGTCAGATAGAATAAATCTAACATATCTATAAAATTGTATATGAAAAAATCTATCTAATTTCTTTCTATATTAAAAAGTTTAAAGTTGATAATATTTTTTTCAGCTTCAATGTTGTTTCTTTATTTACAAATAATACAATTGATAAAGTTTTAACTGTTGCTTCTCAGAGTTGTAATTTATTAAACTATAATCTTGCAATAGTTATATATTATCTATTAAATAGTAATTTTATGGACAATGGGCAGTATTATAGGCAGGAAATTCTAATGGGATCTCTGATCTCATGGCTACTTGCTAATCTGTTTATGCAATAAATAAAAATTCATGCTTTAGATTAACACCTTTAAAGATTTTGTTTGTCTCATATATAAGTGATACATTTGTTGACTGACAACATGGTAAAGTTAAATTATATGATTTCTTTTCACAAATAAACAATATCCATTGTCATATTAATTTTGTAAATAGAAGAGAGCCTGATGAAAAATTCTCTTCCTTGATGTATTTACCAACAAAAAAAAAAACAGAGTAACATTTTATTTTATTTTTTTATTTTCAGAAAAATTACACACAGAGATAGATATTGATAAAATTTCAGCCCATCATCACTCTGCTCAAATATTTCTTGTAGCCAAAATTCTTTTTACTAAAGCAATTCACCTCTTATATAAATCATATATGCAATTGGTATTTTCTGTCATCTCATGTGTAAATATATATATTTAATTTCATAGTTTTTAGTAATTTCATTAGTTTATAAGAAAAATTTCATAAATACGCACACACGCATATATATATAATGTATTATCTTAGATTTAATCAACTAAAAGTTTTTTTTATCGTACTAAGAAATCAGACTTTTAATTTTGATTTTTAAAAAAAATTATTTCAGTAGATTATAGTTTGAGATAAAATTCTTGAATTATAGTTTCTTTATATTTAAAGTTTTTTTCTTAGAAATTCTTAGAAAAAGGTGGGATGAGGGGTAATTAAAAAATGTCACAAGTAAACTATTGTTGAAAACCAATTTAAATACGAATTTGAAATTAAAAGTAAGGTAAATAAGTCTACCTGGTGTATATTCATTAATCAATTAATAACTTTTAAAACTAAAAAAAAAAATTCGAAAGAAAAAAGGGCAGAAATTTAAGTGACAATTTTTACGAAAAATAACCCAAAAAAGTGGAAAGAAAAATTAATTAAAAGTACAAAACGGGGTGGGGGGGGGGGTAAAGAACAAAATATAAATTAAGGATAATTTTTAGTAGTTATTGATTAAGAATTTATTATTGAAAGTTATTTCTGCAAGTTGCTATTTTAAAAGTGTTGAAAATGTTCTACTAGAAAAATCAATGACTTGTCTTTCAGGGGAAACCCTGTTTTCCTAGTTACATCTGATGTGTACCAAGTGGTTTTAATTATAGAATTATATGGCTATTATCTATGAAGAATTAAATTTAATTATAATGAGCAGCTGCTTTTATTTTTTCTTAGTCCAAGAGATCTATTTAATTCATAATCAATAATGTAGTTACTTAAATTTAAATGAGTAAAGAAAGAAAATTAGTTTTTTTGTATGTGTTTTAAAAAATGTATATATAATTAAAAAAGAAAAAGAAAAACAAAAATAACTGAAAATAAATTTAGTGGATTCAGACTTTTTTAGATTGCCTTTTACTATAACTAGAGCTTCAGTGGTCCAAATTAATCAAATTAACTTTTGACATATTAATGTTTTATAATAATTCATTTTGATAAAAGTAAATTATTATTGTATGTATATAAAAATAAGCATATGCATTACAGTATATTAAACATTGATATTACTATTAATAAAACAAATTTGTTCAGTATGAAAAAGTATTTATATATATATTATAAATGTATACTTGAATACAGACTCCCTCACACAAAATAGATATTTATATAAAAATTACCATAGTGATCATCATCAACAAAATGTATATTTACTATTTTGATTAACAATTAACTATTTACTAGAATAATTTTTAAAAATATTTCTAATTATTTTTTAATATCTACCATTTTATAAAATGGTTATCATTTTGTAAGTTTAATAATGTTTTAAGATAGTGACTTAAAATAAATATAATATCATAAAAAAATAAAGTGATGACATACATACCAAAAAAATCACAGTACAGTATAAGGTTTATTATATAGTAATTATGCTTTGATTACTACATGCAATTAAAATAATTAGAAAAATGATTATTATATTTAGCTACTTTTTAACCCAAATTTTTACAAGATAGCCTATAATGTAATTTATAATATCTCCAATATAAATAACACTTTCATCTTAAATAATATTTATTGTAACCATATATTTAATCCTTCGGGTTAGATATTTGTTTTAAAGCACTAAACAATTTTTTTTAATTACATAAAATTATAACAAATAAATTTATTTGTCTGTATTATTATAATAAAATTTTAAATTATTTATTTCAATAGTATAAGTTAAAGTAATTCAGTTAGTCCAATTAGTTAGCAGTATTTAAAAGATTATCTTTGATTGTTTAATATTTATTTAAAAAACATAGAATTAATATTTAAACTAAAGAAGAGTTAATCTAGAGCTTAATATGTTTAAATAAATTTAATAGATAAAGTTGTTCTATGCTGTCTGAAATGATTCTATTGCTATTTAAAAAAATGCATTTTTGAAATTGTTTGTCATTAAAATCATTTGCTGTCAGTTCCTGTTATTTTACATGTGTGAAATTATTGCAAAGTTATTTTTCAAAATATTTCTACGTATATAGATATGTCTGCTCTAATTAGTAAAGGACTATGTATTTATTACTATATCACTGCAAGAAGATAACAAAAAGGCTGAAAAGTGATAGTGTTCTTTATACAAAGGAAATGAACTATTTAATTTGTAAAATGGTATTATAGTTATCATATACAGATACATTACAATTATTATAATCATTAGCTTATAAGTATTATATTATGATTATTATTAGGTATTAGATTATAATTATGCTTGTACAAACAGTGTTTCAAAGGCGGAATTGGTAAAATATACAATAGAAGATTTTATTTTATATGTTGGTTTTATGATTCTGGATTTTTTTCTGAATGAGTATTTAAAATTGTAAATGATTGTACCTGGAGGTATAACAGCCATTTGTATATTTAGGAAAAGTATTTTATTTATAAAAGTGTTATAAATATTGTATGTATGTACAAATTTTAAATAGTTTATACATAAAATATTGTCAGTATTATGCATTATTAGATTTTGTCAGTATACATATAATCTTAAACTGAGTGAATGAATTATTTGCTTTTTATGTAAGGATGCAAGATGAACAATTATTCATATGTTTATTATAATTATTATTAGCTCTGAACCTTTTACTTTAAATGAGTGTTGTATTACTTTTATGCTTATTTGGCCACTTTATGAAAGAGAGTGTGATTCATTCATTCATTGACACTGCCTGACATAGTTCTGGATGCTCAATCATATTTTTGCTAGCTTATATTTTCCTTCTCCACAATGCCTAGAATTTTAATATTAGAATATATTTTGGTATATATCCATCAGCATGTTCAGCTTTATAATTTATTATTTGCTTTACTATATATAATTAGTGTAGAGCATCATTATTTCCTCACAACAACATAGATATTGTTCACATTGTATTTTTATATTGCATAATATTTGTTGTAATTGTATTAATATTAAGCATCTCCACACTAATTTTTAATGCTATTTTTTAATTAATTAAAGTGTATAATATCTCCTAGTAGCCTGAACAAAGGCATAGAAGTATATTGTTATAATAATCAAAAAGCAAGTCATATATAATGTGACATTACTTTTATAACATTTAAGTATATTGTTTTATATTATGGTTACTAGGTTTGTAAATAGAGATTATATTTTGTGAATAAGAGAAATATTGGATAGTAAATATCACTTATATGATAAAATTGTAAAAATGGTCTTAGGAAAGGTACACCAATGTATTAATTAATAATATCTGTAAATTATAAATAGTAAATTAATAATAATAATAATAATAATAATAATAATAATAATAATAATAATAATAATAATAATAATAATAATAATAATAATAATAATAATAATAATAATAATAATAATAATAATAATAATAATAATAATAATAATTGTAAATAAATATTTTTATTATATAGATTATTATATGTTGTAAATAAATATTTTACTGTTAATTAAATACGTTTTTGTTTCATTGCCATTATAATATCATTGCATAAGTACATCTATTTATCAGATAATATACTTTAATGAGATTTGCATTAATACTTACTTTAAGAGTACATTTCAATGGTCACATAGTATTTGTACATTCATTTTGCTTAATAATTATTTAATTATTTTGTCTGCATTCGTTTAGAAAATAAATGTTATATTATTTACCTCATTTCAAATGAACTTGTTGTGTAATTGGCAGCAAAAAAGATGGCCTTACTGCCCTCTACATTATTTTGATATTGCTTGTTCAAATTTGCATCACAAAATATAAGATTTCTATGTTTTATGATATCCATAGAAGTTAAATAAATATATTTTAAATGATTGTAAAGTATATAGAAATATTTTCAAGTTATTAATTATATATTACTTAAGTATTTGAGTATTTTCTTATTATATAATTTTATTTCTACTTTCTTAAAACATTAAGATTCCAAAATAAAGTAAAAAAAAAAAAATCTAATGTTCAATATTTAGTTTAAGTAATTATCATCATATTTTTGTTATGTTAAAGTATTACTATTACCATTTTGTTCCAAGTGCATTTTACTTTGAATTTGAACTCTGAGATCAAAATATTGTAAACTTGTAAAAAAACCCATATTTGAGATAAATATGTTTTTTAAAACCTAAGATTAAGATATTTTAAACTTGCAAAAGAATTCATCTTTAAGATAAATACAATATTTCTAGAACATAATATAAGACATTTAGAATTAAAAGGAATCTATATTTAAGATAAAGATATTTTAAGAAGTAAGAGATGATTTTTTTTTTTTGAATTACAAAAAAATACTTCTATGTTAATAATTGTATTCAGCCATGGTATTGAAGTATGAGAGAATTCATACTCTGGTGTTTTAAAAATCCATGTTATATGGTGCCTGTGTGTGTAGCCTTTATTTACTCTTAGTTACCCAGTCAACCTTATTGTTGTTCTGGTTACATAGTTGCTATTTGGTGTTCAACACCTGATGGGTTTGATTGTAAGGCTTCTTGCTCTTGTATTTCAACCACCCTTTGGTAAATCATTCATTTAGTTTCAATATATATATATATTTCAAGTTATTCTGTGTATGATTTTTATAATTAATATATCAACATTTCAGTTCGGTTATAGAAGCCATCATCTTGATGATATATAGAATATTTTAAAGATGGTTGTAGAGATGGTGTGAACACTGGTTTATAGCAATGTTAAAGTTTGACCAATAGATGAAATAGGAAAACAAAATTGCAAAAATAGAAATCAGAAACATTTTACAGAGTAATATGCTCTTTAAAAAATTCTTCATATATATATTATGTCATCAGTAGCACAAAGACTATTAGCACATATACATACACTAGAATGAAACTTTATTCATTAACTCTAAAATAATTTTCAATAATTACATGTGCTTATATTTGATATTTGCTCCCCCCCTCCACAAAAATGGGAGAATTGTAAATGTAAAGTTCGCATATTATTATCTGATATGTTTTATATTCTACATATTTCTAATATATTAAAAAAAACTTAAAACATAGAACGCATACAATATTTAATTTAAAAATTATTTTTATTTTTGTAATAAAATTTTTTTAAAAGAGGAATAGTTGCTAAGCAACATTACTAAATTCAGAAATTGAAAACAAAAGTTGTAAATGAGTTAGAGGTAATTTCAAAAGCAAATTAAAAGTCTAAATTTAACTTTTATAAGTAAAAATTAAAATAAATAAAATCCTGTTTATTAAAAAAACAGTGGTTACAGATTAGATTAGTTATTTAAGACCGATTCAATCCGATTTTTCTCTGTTGTGAAGTTGATCAGCCACAAGATAACTAAATCAGGAATCATCACGAGGGTGAAAGCAGCAATAACGAATAATTAGCTAATCCCAAATCTTAAGAAACCAAAATTTTCATTTATTTAAAGCTAGTGAAGCCAACAAATGCAGCTATAAGATATTCCTATGGCAGGACAATAGCCTTTAATACATTTTCATCACTGATTACTATATGTGCTAAGTGGATGAAAATGTTACTCTGACCAATTAAATATGAATATTCATAGTTTGTTGCCAAATGGTTACCAACGAAGTGAATAGCAATTAAATTCACCTGCAAAATTATCACGAGACAACTCACAAGTAATTTATTACCCAAGGAAATTGAGAAGAAAAAAAATTATCCAAGAGAAGATCAAGAAGGATTGGAGGAATCATCATGCAAATCAAGACACAAACAAATAAACTATATAAAAAGATACCCATAATTGATTTGACTCTGAAAAATACTTGTAAGACATTTTATATAATTTATTTTTTTGTCATTTAATATTTTTTTATTAACTCACATATAATAGAATAAGTATGTTGTGGGGAAAAAAAATCTTAACATAATTTTATTGTATTGTTATTAAGTATATTTTAAAAAAATCCCTCACCAGTTTTATTCTAAATTTATTTTAATACAATTAGTCTTATGTAACATTCTATATTGCTTAGAAATAATCAACTCACTGATCCATATAAAATTATAAATTGATATTTCATAATTAGCTAGAGAATTAGTTTTGAATCACATTCCTTTGATCATTAAAATAGTGTATTAATTTTTTTATTGTTGGTGTCTGGATAATAACTATTTTTAAATAGAGGTGATCTCTTTCAAATAGTATCTTGAATTCCAGCCTAGATGGGATGTCAAGATAATCAGGAAATATAACTATGATTTCTTAATTGAGTTATACCATTTTATGATTATTTATTTTATTAGAAATCTCAGTTTAATTATCTTGTAAATAAAAAAAAGAAAATTAAAGACCAGTTTATAATGAGATCTTAATAGAAACACGCCATTTGGAAATAAACCCATACAATTTCAATGTACATAAATATATATTTATTTGGTACAATTAACAGTCAAAAACAAACTTTAATTATCTATAATAGTAACAAAGTGAATTAATAATACGTTTTAAAAGAAGTACATTAATTATTAACAAAATATATATTCGATCAATTTTCGCTTTATTTGGCTAAATAAGAGAGAGAGAAAAAAAATCATGTGTTATGTAATTAATGAGGACTTTCTATGAACCAAGGATATTAAATATAAGTTAAAAATATCATTTATTTACTTAATTATTAGCTAGCATACCCATAATTTTTCTGTTAGAATAATGGTAGCTTTCACCACAAACATAAAAAAAATGTCAGCAAAAAAAAAAAAGAGGTGTGGGGGAAAATACAGATTTTATTCAGTACATAAATAAAAGAAAACTTTGATATACATCAAGAAAATGCAATAAAAATAAATTTTAAAGTATGTACATTACTTCAAAATCAATTTTTATTTAACTAAATTTATAATGAATATTTTATAACTATAGAAATATTATTTTCCATCAGGCAAAATATATTATTTTAAGAAAAAATCAATATCAGCAAAAAAAAAAAAAAAGATTTAATCATTTACATTATTAAAGATACAACAATCATAGGTACATTATATTTTTTATCTAATTTTTATTTAATTATGCCTGCATTTGAGTAAAACACAATATATTTATATAATATACAAATCAATATATATATATATATAAAGACAGACACACACATAAAATTTTATTGATTAAATAATTATAAAAAGAAAAAAATTTGGTGATAGGATATAAAGCACATCAAAACTACATCTCAAAATGTACATTATGTTGACTTTAATTTTTTTACATACTTAATTTTAATTTAATGAATTGTTATTTAATTGAATATTAATCTCATCAATGTCGAGATGGAAAATTACTATTTTTTTTTTTTAAAAACAACAAATTAGGAGTAACTCAAATATTTTTAGCATGCGTTACATTTACACATAGGTTAGTAATTTTTTTTATTAATACTGTCCTTAAAGTTTCATTAATTATTATTTTTTTCTATTTTAAGTTTTCTATTTCTTTTAATTGCATTGAGCATCTTTTTTTAAAACATATATTTTGAATTTAGGATAACAAATTAAAATTTTCCCATCATCATCAAACATTATCAATCCACTGAAGGATGAAAGTCTCTCCAAGTTTAATCCATTTTCTCCGATCTTTAGCTTCTCTTCTCCACATCATCCTGCACATGTTCTTATTTCATCCATCCATCTCACATGTGGTCTATTTCTGGATCTTTTCCAATCTCCTGGAATTCAGTTTAATATTTCAATTTTCCATCCATTATTATACAAGCCATTATAGTTGTATTTTTGTAAATAAGATTTTTGATTTATGTGGCATTTTGGGCAATACTTGTGGAAGCTGTCTGGAGTAAAATTGTGATAGGAAAATGAATTATTTAAATTTTCAGCAGAGTTTGTGTAATTTAAAAGAATATTTTTGTAATGAAGAATTAATAGCCTTATTATCATTTTTTGTGATATTTTGCAATATCTTTTTTTCTTTAATATTTTTTAAAATTTCCAGCTAACTGAAACTGCACAGGGAATTGCAAGTAAAGGGAACCACTATAGTGATGAAATAGTAGTAAACATGAATACCAGTTTTAGAAAAATAATTAAACTAGTATGAGCTATAGCTTTTAAAAACAAAGAGTTAAAGAATAGTGGAATTATCTTCAGAGATGAAAATCAGTTACCAGAACTGAACCTGATTAAAAGTATCTTCTGTTGACTGATTCAGGCTGAGTGCTGCTTTATATTCAAACAAGTAAACAAATGGATAAAGATGATAATAATTCCAAAGCCAAAAAAGAATTTATAATTTATCTTTATAATTGCTACGATCTACTTTCAAAAAATTGTGTGATTGCAAAAAGTATATGGTCCTCCTAAGACAAAGTAGATTGTTATATAAATGCTATAACACTGACCATAAAGATATATATGAATGCAATACAATGTTGTTATTTTATTATAAAGACTCTCATATTAGTTTAGGTGCCATTGAAAATACAAATATTAATTGGTAAATCACGTATTGTGTCTGGAATTTTAGAATATCAAAACTTACAGACATCTGGGAAATTAAACTCACTACAAAACAAATAGCATTGTTTAGTTTGTAGAAGTATCTGAATTGATTTTAAGAATTAAATGATTGTGAAATCATCTTTTCTAGAAATATTTTGAAGAATGTAATTGATGTCTGAAATAAAAAGTAATTAATTGATTAAATTATGTTCATCAACACATAAATAATGGCAGTTGAATTTAATGCAAATATTTTTAACATCAGTAGTCCAAGGTATGATACTATGATGAGATAGATTAGTTTACAGGGATCTGAAATTAACTTTTGATGATGTATCTCATAAAATCATTATTCTTACTGAATGAAATTGAAATAAAGAATGAGGAATAGTTACTGGAAATTGTGGATTGAAAATAAAAACAACATAATAAAATGCTTTAGAATTTATGTTACAACATTATAATTTGCAATAAAAAACTCCAGCAAAAAAAAAACTGTTGAGAATAGATAGGGAGATTGAATAAATGGAAACAAAGAACAAGATAAATATGATATTAGTGAATAAAAAATATACACCATTACACTTTTCAAAAGGCAGCCATAGATTTGCATTATTGTTCAGTAATTGCAAATATAAAACTAATCCTTAAAAACTTAAATAAAACTTAACTTTAAAATAATGAGGTCTGATCAGAATAACAGAGATAGAAATAGGGAAAAAGTTATTGCTTAAGGAAAATATCAAAAATATGGATAAAGAAAACAATTAGATTCAAGAGTTTGTATGAAGCTGCTCTTAATGTTATACCAGAGAAGATTGAAGTACACATGAAATAGAAAAAGTAATGCTGAAAAACTAAAGAGATTTTTCAAAATTTCTAAAACAGTTTAAGATAAAAAACAATAAAGTCAAAATAACAATAAAAATATAGGCCAAAATAGTAAAAGGTTCAGTGGAGAGCAAAGAAAATTATCATGATAAATCTAAATCCAGATATATAGACAGTCAAAACAAAAATTCATCAAAGATGGACATAAACATATTCTCACTAGTAAGAATGACATTTTAAAGCAATTGTTAAATTGTTATAATTTATATAAATTAAATAAATAACTATAAAAAAAATTAGTACATAAGGCATTGAAATTGAACTATTATTATATAATAATTAAGAAAATATTTGATTCAAGAAGTTAAAAAAAAGAGTAAATTAAAGATGGCACTAGAAATGAAATACTTGACTAATAAACATATATGATGGAAATAATTTATTTCAGCTGAACTTATAGGATGTGTAATATTATATGGAAAGAAAGTGCAGTATTAAAAATATGAAGAAAATTATAAGAGAATCATTGCAGTAGTTAATATTTTAGTCAAACTCTTCCTAATAATTTCAAATGGAAACTGAAAGATGAAAATATAAGAACTATTGATAGATGAACAAGATGAACTTGGAATACATACTAGTACAATACAACATATATTATGATTATAATTCAATGCAGAGAAAGCCAGATAAAAAAATAAAAAGCTAAATCATTGTTTGTTCACATACTGAACTCTACATAAAAGGTGTTAAATGATGTAAAGCAAAGTTATATTGGTTATACAAAAGTAAGATGAAAATAAAGACAATGGTGCTTAGGAAAAAGAAAATGAAAAAAAATCAAAATGTATTAGGTTATGTGCATCTAAAATAATACCAATACTGACTTTGATTGTCAAAGAAAAGAAAACTAAGACTATCCAAAGCTAAAAAGTGACTATCAACCATTGACTTAGGATTTAAAAAAGAAAAATTATCAGGGTACAAACAAAATTAAATATGTTGGACACATATGCACTTAGTTTTTACTAGTTTATTACATGATTGTGAAACATACATGATGATAAATTATTTAATAATAAGAATCTTATCATTTGAAAGAATATGCTAAAGAAAGGTACTAAGAATTGTGGGTGCAAAACAATATCATGAAAAATTATACAAAAAAGAATCAGAATAATATTGAGTGGAAGAAAGTCATTGCAGAGAAAATGACAACTGATTAATTATATATGAGCAATAAATGGTATTTCAAAAATTTAAAATCCTAATTTTTAATTTTATATAAGATACAAGTAAAAAGTGAAATCCCCACATAATATAAACAGATGAATTTAAAAAATGGCATGGAATTAGTTTGCTTTTGCCCAAAATTCTTGTAAAGACTAGACAAAATTAAAGCATAAATCTATGAAATTAAATTCATGTTTTTTTAATAATGCTGATTGGTTTTTAAACACAACACATCTGTAAAAAGTGGTGGATATATAATCAAAATATTAAAATTATACTTTTTTACATACACTATGGAAAAATTATATGGGTATAGGACAAGCATTTTTGTATTGTTATTTATTGCTGATAACATTTTTTCCCCATTGATATATTATTTTAATAGTGGAAAAACTGTGGTTCACAAATTACATATGATTCCTGAGGCTATTTTGTTCATTTTGAGACAATATTGGTTTCACCATCATTTTTTCTAAGCTTTTATGTTACTAATTTATAAAAAAAGCAGGCAAAACTCTCTATACATATTGCCACTCAGTGCAACCCAGAGTAATCAATGGATGTCAGAAGGCTTGTGCATAAAATCCCCATCTAGTGCCTACTCATCCAATATTCCCAGACTAGTTTCTGGCTTGTGGCCTTTGTCAATGAGGAGCCTTGGATCTGAGAGAACTGCATCTATATCCAAAGCTCTTCACTGACTAAGGCTACAAGCCAGAAACTAGTCTTTGGATATTGGATGATTAGGCACTAGATGGGGATTTTTTGCACAAGCCTTCTGGTATCCATTGATTACTTTGGCTTGCACTGAGTGGCAATACATATAGAGAGGTTTGACTCTTAATAATACTTAAGAGCAAGTATAAAAAATAATGATCATGTGATGTTTATTGGCTTACTATGCATTAATGTTAAAATATTGTTTTTTAAAAATTATTTAAAGACTAGATGCATCCAGTCTATAAACAGCTTTTGTTTTTTTAAATTGGTTGCTTTAATAATTTTTCTTAAGATTTAATGTAAATTAAACAAAACATTTTAATATTATATAAATAAATGTGCTAAATGTTTAAAGACTGCCTTTTTTGAATTACAATTTATTAATGGCAGAATTACTTCATAGATGACCTGAAAGGCCATCATTTTTTTTAATTGGTTGCTTTAACAATTTTTTTAAAGATTTAATAATATTATAATTTGGGAAGTGCAGATTGTTGAAAATTGAAATAAATTGAGATACTGCTGAACCTCACTGCACTCATTAAAATACTCGTTAAAAACTGCTACATAGTAAATCATAGTATTTCATGATAGCTATGCTATATGACAATTAGACCCAATGAGCTAAGATTTTATGAAGATATTTAAAGCTTCAAACTTTCAAATCTAAATACTTGCAACTGGCTTAGATATATACTAAGCAAGTTGAAGTATTAAGGGTGGTTAGCTCTGTAGCTTGTAAAATCTTTGCTGATGTGTTTATGAGTTTGATTAATCATTTAGATGGCTATACAATGACATTCTGATTGGCTACATAGCAGTTTTTGAATGATTGCAGTGAGTTCAGCAGTACCTCAATATTATTTTAATTTAGAACTATCTGATTGCTTGAAAATTAAAATAAATTGAGATACTGCTGAACCTCACTGCACTCATTAAAATACTCGTTAAAAACTGCTACGTAGTAAATCATAGTATTTCGTGTTGTATGTTTATGATTTAGACTCAGTGAGTTATTTGTGAAGATATTTAAAGCTTCAAACTTTCAAATATAAATACTTGCAACTGGCTTAGATATATAGAAAGAATAGTTAAGACAAGGGTGGTTGCTCTTTTCTCGTAAAGTCTTTGTTGTGTGTTTAGGTTTGATTGTCATTTAGATGGCTATCATGACATTCTGATTGGCTGTCATATATGTATTTTAATGAGTGCAGTGAGGTTCAGCAGTATCTCAATTTATTTTAAAGATTTAATGTAAATTAAACAAAAGATTTTAAAATTATATAAATAAATATAGTACATGTACTCCACCTGAAAGGCCATAATTTTTGTATTATGGTTTATTAATGGTGGGTGCATTAACATTTTTTTTGTTTTGTGGAATTACTTGCTTTGAATAAAAGGCTCACAATCAAATTAAGCCTCTAAATTAAATTTTTTAAATATACTTGTTATATTTGATATGTAAATTTGAAAGCATTCTGAACAACTACTTTCTTTGCATAAAATATTCTTCACACAATAGTTTTTTTTAATTTTTTCTAAATTTGACATGTAAGAGCCTTATGGAGAAGCATATATTTACAGAAAATATGACACAACCTCACATGATTTTTATATATAAGAATAAATAAAAAAAACAAGATTTTTTGAAATTTAGAATTTTTAACTTTTAAATGCTATCAGTCAATAGAGTTATTAAAGTGGGATTTATTTTTATATTTGTTTGTAAAAAAGTATTTTAACATTGATGGCATGTATAGTTATGATTTTATTTATAATACAATTTTAAAATCTATTCACCAATATAGGAAAAGTATTATATACAGTTTCTAATGTTAGAGATCAGTTTAAAATGTTGAAAAATATTATATGTGACTCTTATTACCAAATAAGTTGTTCTTCCTTGAACTGTTTCAAAGTTGACAATAAGAATCAGAAGTATAATTTCTAAAATGTGTTTTAAATACTTTGTTACCTAGAGATTTGGCTTTATCTCTATATTATTTAATATTAATATATTTTACACATACCATGTTGGCAAATTGGACACACACACACACAATATATATATATATATATATATATATATATATATATATATAACATAGTTATATGTATAAAAATAAATTATTATCAAAAGGTTAAAGTTTTTGTTATATTCATCACCAAATGTTTTTTTAAAAAATCTTAGCTACGATTTAATATGTCCATATGTGATAATAAAACACACCAATAAGAATTGATATATGTAAAATAAAGGTGTACATTTAAAAAAAAATCAAATAAGATTTATATTCCTCATGAATATTGTTTTTAATAGATCCCCAATGTATAACACATATGATTATGCCAATATTTATCAATTAATAAAATAATGAAATCATTTTATTATATTGCAATGATATTAATCCTTATTACCTCATTGTCAGTAATATCCTTTAATAAGAATCAATTAGGATTATATTCACATAGAATTTAATCAATTTTGGCATGAGAAGATTAATAAGATATTATTGAAACATTGAGGAGTAATCTTGAACACACTATGCACATGTCAGTAATGATAAAAATCTTTTTTTGTATTGTCTACGTGCCAGTGTTTCTTCATATGAATTGTCTTCTTTTTCTCTTTATGCATAGCAAATTCTAAAAAAAGAAAATTGGAATATGTACATTTTTTCATTTTTGTGGCTCATATTTGTTTATCATCGTTTTACTCTTTTTATCTGTAATTAGTTCTTCATTTCAAAATTTGTTTGAAGTCATATTATTTTTTAGCCAGGCATTATATATAAGATTATATATTTTTTAAATATTCTATATCATCATATGCATTTATTACAAAAATATTTGCTACTTCATTATTTGTTTTCTTTATTTGATTACAAATTCAAATATATATCAGAATTTATTTCTTTAAAAGGGATGCAATAAATAATAAACTTTTATTTAAAATAAGATTTGATTATTGATTATTACTTCATATTATTGTGTTAGTAAATCGTATTAAGCCTGCACATTTTTAATTTTTAGTTTTAATCATTATGAATACATTGTTGATCGTTAATATCTTTTTCTTTTTGTCTATTTAAAAAATATTTACATAGCAATAATATTCAAAGATCACATGATCACTATTTCCCATGCTTGCTCATAACTGTTGTTAAAATAGGCAAAACTCTCTCCATACAGTAGTGTCACTCAAAGCAAGACAGAGTAATAAATGGATGCCAGAAGGCTTGTGCATAAAATCCCTATCTAGTGCCTACTCATTCAATATCCCCAAACTAATTTCTGGCTTATGGCTTTTATCAGTGAGGAGTCTTGGATCTGAGAGCACTGCACCTAGATCTTAGGATCCAATGCAATTCTCCAGCAGCCACCTTTTACCTCTACATAACTACAAAATTATGAGAATAAAATTGCAAACACACAAATATTTTCAATCTAAACTCAGTAGCTTATATAATCATATGGGTCTGAACAAGCTTTCTGGCATTCATTGATTACTCTGTCTTGCTTTGAATGGCACTGATGTATAGAGAGAGTTTTGCCTATTTTAACAACAGTTATGAGAAAGCATGGGAAATAATGATCATGTGATGTTTAAAGGTTTAATACCAATTTTGCCTAATAGGAAGATGATGGCTATAGTTATAAAAGAACCAAAAACATCAAAATTTATGGGTGCTGAACTGAGTACAGACTCATATAACTATATAAGCTACTGAGCTTAGATTGAAAATATTTGTGTGTTTTCAATTTTATTCTCATAGTTTTGTAGTCATGTAGAGATAAAGAATGGCTGTTGGAGTATTTCATTGAATCTTAAGATCTAGGTGCAGTGCTCTCAGATCCAAGGCTCCTCACTGACGAAGGCCATAAGTCAGAAACTGGTTTGGGGATATTGGATGAGTAGGCACTAGATAGGGATTTTATGCACAAGCCTTCTGGCATCCAGTGATTACTCTGTCTTGCTTTGAGTGGCACTACTATATAGAGAAAGTTTTGCCTTTTTAATATCCAAAGATTATATATATATACACACACTTTATTGTAAGCGTAGACATATAATTTTTATATCGGTAATTATTTTAACAATATATACACTATACATAATGATACCGTTTTAAATGTTTCCTTAACTTTTAAACATTTGCTCTTTTTATCATTTTGAAATTTTCAATTATAACGTTTTTACCAATATTGTTTTTTTCTCTTGTGGTTTATTTTTAATGGCATTTGAATATAATAAAATTATCATTAATTTAATTTTCATTGTTTAATTTTTATTGGTGTTAAATTTATTCTTAATTATTAATTTTATTAATCTGCTAATTTATTTTAATTAAAAAGTCATTTTGATTTGTATTATATTTGTTAATATGAAAAAAAAAACAAAAACAATTATTCATTTGATTGTTTCAAGTTAATTAAAATCTATTAGAGTATTTAGTCTATTAAATAATCTATCTGAAGGATCAATAATATATATATATCTGAAGACCACTTTCATTTATCTGCTATGCTCATAAGCTGAAATTTAAATGTGGGCCAAATAAACATTTGGATTGCTATCTGACTTGAGACTTTTTCAAGTAGCTAGCAAATACTTACTAAACGATTGTTAGTATTGGTTCAGTACAACCAGTAAATTTACTTTTTGTTTCACTTTCTGTTTTTACACATTACCACAGAAAACATATTGTAAAAACTAATCCATAAATTGAACATTTTTTGAAAACTTGATTTTTGTAAAGGTTTATAATACTAAAGCACTACATATATTTTTTAATTTTTTTATTTGTTTTTCGGAATGGACAAAAAAATAAGTTTAACTGTAAATATTGAGTTTTATGAAAACAGTATTGAAAAACAAATTAATTGTAAATCGTACATTTTAAATTTTTTTTATGCAAAATCACATAAATTGTAATAAAAAAAATGCATTATTTAATCAATACACAGTATAATAAAACAATAAAAATAAACTTAGAATAATGATTAGTAGCTAAAATTAAAAGAATAAAATAAACATTTCTTTAATTGCCAACAATGAAGACAGTCAAAATTCTGAAGAAAAGCTAGAAAGAGACGTTATTCACTACCGTTTTGCTGAGATATTTTCCAGCATATGTGGTCCAATTGAGATATTAATTTTACAGCTTTGACATGGGAATTGTGAAGTCAATATAAACCCTTTCTTAGCATTCTCTTTTATTTTATGCAACATAATTGATCATTTCACACAAGACATTCAGCTGATCTTTCTTCCATAAAAATAATAATGTTTCACTGGCAACTACTTGCCGACAAAAATAATATAAAACATGGCTATAATAGATATTAAGATAGAAGTCACAAGCTAGAGAACTTACTTTGCATAAAAAATGGTAGCATTTTGAGATTATATGAGCCTTTTTTTGAATTAGAGAAGAAGAGGTGTTTTTTTTTTTTGCTTGTCTTTTTAAAACCATTTGATCTTTTGTTCTCCCATTCCCTGATCGATAGAATAATATCTGTGAAAAAACAACATGTTCCATTGAATTGCACTTATTTTGATACTATTTTATAAAAATAATTCCTTTCATTCCCTGATCTTTGGATAATGACATCTGTGGAAAAATATCCTGTTTAATTTGAGATTACTTTGTAAAAATAAAACAAATATTATTTTATTATTGCAAAAGTACAGATACATTTATTTTTAGATTATTTATAATAATTAAATGGAGCTACTCAACATTATAGGAGAACATTCTATTTTTCAATTATGAAATATGAGCAAACATTCAGTTTTTCAATTAAGTAAATGTTGCAAAAACACAAATCCAAATTCTACTATTTATGAATTTAGTTTTAGATTACTTTATATAAATAAAAAAAACTATTTAACATTATAAAAAAAGTTATATTTTTCCAATTATGAAATATGTCTAAATCTTCAATTTATTTATTAGTTTTATTTACTATGATGCCAGTAGCTCCAATCTGCATGTAAAAGCAGAACTGAAATGAAAAATGAGTGTAGAACATGTACTATATTGGTATCCAAATGCTGGTCAGTAAATGGGTATGCAGCTGTTCTTAATTAGAGGGTAAAATAAGACTAAATTTTTTTATTTATGAGTTTGTTTTAAAGCAATAAAAATCACATGACCTTCACTTCTTATGATTGTGTATAATTGTTGTTAAAACAGGCAAAACTCACTATATATATATTACCACACACAACAAGCTAGAGTAATCAATGGATGCCAGAAGGCTTGTGCATAAAATCCCCATCTAGTGCCTACTCATCCAATATCCCCAGACTAGTTTCTGGCTCCTCACTGATGAAGGCTGTAAGCCAGAAACTAGTCTGGGGATATTGGATGAGTAGGAACTAGATGGGGATTTTATGCACAAGCCTTCTGACATCCATTGATTACTCTAGCTTGTTATGTGTGGCAATATATATAGTGAGTTTTGCCTGTTTTATTTATGAGTTTGATGAGTAATACATTGCCCTATAAGACTTATAGTGTCTGAATATTCTAGCTCCTCTCTAAGGTGAGCCATAAGCTCAAAAACAATTGGTCTGGGGATAAGAACATTCCAGATAGATATTTTAAATATTTTTTCTTACCTCACATCAATTAAGAGCTATTGATACACTCTCTATATTATAATTGTTCAATGAGTAAAATAGGCTCATAACAAGTAAAAGCAAAAACAAATATTCCATGTCTAGTAACTGGTATGGATATTGAAGAATTTATTCAACATCATATTTGTAAAATATATTTCGAACAGTAAATTATTTAATGATGTGAATAAAATTAAACAAATATTAAAATGCCACTATAGTGAGAGAAATAAATAAATGACTTTGGATAAAAGCATAATTTATTTTAAAGAAGGCTTTAAAAAGTTCATACAGCATTAAAACAATAAATATTTTAACAATAAAAATAATGCTGCAGGAAAGTAGTTTAATATTACGATTACAAAGAAAATATTTTTTTTCTTCACGAAAATTCTGTTTCAAGTTTGTGAAAACTTATTGAATATCTTTTTTATGTATTACTTTACGTTTCTATAATAATATATAAAAAGTATATCTTTAACTTTTGATAATTTATTATGAATCAATGCTAAACTAGCCTTCGTTATTATTTTATCTAATATAATATTGACTATATTAGGCAAAACCCCAATTTAAAATAAGTAACCATGTTAACCAGTTTTTTTAAAAATAAAATAAGATATTTATTAAATATTGGTAGTAAATAACTCTTAATCTTGCGTAATACTGGTTATATCAACCAATATATTTATAAAATGAATGGATGGAAAGCCATATACATACATATTGATTATAAATTTAAAGTGCATGTATATATTATTCCTGTGTAAAATTTTATACAAAATTCTAGAATGTTATTGATTTTATATTTTCTTACAAATATTTGCGTCAGTTTTTTTTATGAATTTTTTTTACGTCTCTCTAAAGTAAGTATATTAATTTTTTTCTAATCTTATAAAAATATTATTTATTTATAAAAGAAAAAAAAGAAAAGTAAACATCGAAAATATTTGGAAGTTTTTTAGAGAGGTTTTATTATATATCTACCTATCTCAGACTTTACATATATATATATATGAAAAACAAAAACAAGTTTTATATACGTAAAAACCTGCTATCGCTTGTATTAATGATCAATAGATGGAGCTTTACCAAGACCTCTAAACAAGCGTATTTGTTTACATAAACGTCAGAGTCAATATTCACTGTCTCTTTCATTTTGCTCCACCCTCAGATCAGCTGATTTCAAGCTGATTTGCTCTCATCAGTGAGGGATAGGAGTTAGAAACTTGTAATATATATATTACAATGGAAGGGATACTTAAAAAATAAATAAATTGCTTATTTTATTATTTGCATTGCTTGTTAGGCTTTACCAACTTTGGAAAACTTGAAAAAAAATTGAATTGGTTCACTATGATCCACATTCCAAGAATATGGTTGCTTATTCATAAGATATTCTATAAGTGGTAAATTATGAAAGTCTAAATAATAATTTAAAACATATCATCAAAAGTCTTTTTTTTGTCAGAATTGATTACTGTCTATTCTTTTGGTAGTCCATCTAGATCAGAGTTTATATACTATTATTGTTTTTTATTTCAGGAGATTAATATTACCATAAAAACGAGTATATACTTAATATGCCATGTATTAATGTGCCATTTGATCAAAATTTGTATATATAGAATTAGCATGAGAGAAACTTATCATATTTTTTATTTTTTAAGGCTGACAATGAACCGTAAACTACCAATCATAAATAATAATATAGGATATTTGTATAATAATGAAAATAAATAAATATATACAATAAAACAAAAAATAAATAAATATAACCAATATAAAGGAGAATCGCTTTTGAGTTTTTTAAATAATAATTTTTATTTCTTTGATTTCGATTTTAAATATATTTTGTAAAACTAAAATTACCAAATATCAAATCATTTCAACTTGAATTATGTATTCTGAGCTATTACTATGCTTATAAAATATAAAAAAATAATTTCAGGATTACACACAATAACATGAGATTACTAACATGCTCTAACATGCTAATTATTAAATTGATTCTCAATTCTTAAACATACATCACTAGAAGAGTTGAACTAAATCTGAAAAACTTTTAACATAGCTTAAATATCCAATTATAATAATTATTATTTAATAGCTACACTTTAATACTATTGTTTAATTACAGACATTTTGTGAATATACACATACATTAACATATGACCATTATATTAGAAAATTCCTTTATTTCAACTGTGCTCAGAGGGTATAAACTCATGAATGAAAAGTTCTCATAATTAAATATAATGGTAATATATTTTTCATATCTGTTTTTATAAAAAATAGAAACTTTATATAGTAAATATAATGTAAATACTGATAACTTTAACTAAAAAACATTCTTTGCTACAATTTCATATATACCTATCAAATTACCAACACTGCTCAGATTGTATTTTATCAAATTAGGTTTTCGATAATTTTATTAGTTGCGATACATATATGCCATTAAGAAAATACAAATTTTTAATGAGTTTAGGATTAACTTATATGCAGGCTTTTCTAGTTGCATTCTAAATAATAATGTTCTTTCTGACATTCTAAATAACCTGGCTTATGTGTATGACTCTAAAATCTGCTATAATGAAATAGTTAACTGTTCTAGATCAAATGTACAAGGCTTTGTTAATTGCATTTATGATGTTAATGATCTTGTGGAAGATCTGAAAGTTTTCTTTAAATTATTACTTTATTTTAAACATTCATAAGTTCATTTTTTATAAAAGTACTTAGGAATACAGATATTATTATGTGATAGTGTAGTTGTTTTTTAATGAATATTTCTAAATAATGAATAATCTCTAGTCACATACATATATGTGTTTCCATGCACCATGGGTAGATAAAATAAGAATTTAACATTAGAATTCCACAAAATTATGAATCATTATTATCTGTATATGATGAAATATTGTTAGCAATCTTTCATAATGAAAATTATATTCATGATATTCAATTAATATTATCGTGAACGTGGCTTATTAGCAGAATACCAAAATATTAAACCACTTTGGTTTTTTGTCTTGCCTTCTTGAGTGGCTTTTTTACCTCATATAAACATATATAAACATTAGAGTATCAATAATCTTGAGCACTAAAGATTGATTTATACATCATGCGTGCACATATACGTACATATACATGTTGAATTGATAGACCATAATTAAAGTTTGAATTCATTTAAACCAAATAATATCCTCTATAGTCAATATATATGATGTTTCATAATATTTAAAACATATTTAAATTTGAATGCGGAAATATTTTTATATGATGGCATTATGCATCTTGGAGTATAATATTTCTTTATAGATTTATATTAATAAATTATTTTCTTTATATATATATATATATTATAACGATCCAAACGAAGTATATATAAATATTCATGTAACGACATATTTATATATCGTTACAATATATATATATATATTAACTTCCAGTTGAATATTTATTTATTTTAACTTGTAATTTTCAAACTTGGTATTATTTTTATATGAGCTACATATTTCCATATTTTTATCATTTTTTTTAAAGTTTTTTATTAAATGTGCCTGCCATGTTATCTTTATACTCAAAAAATTATTGTTATCCACAACAATATCAATAATAATAACAATAATAAAATATCATTTGGGAGTGAATGGATTTCTTTTTAACTAAATTTAAAATCTACTATTACTTCACAATTCTTTATCTGTAGGCCATAGCTGATTTCATTAAAAAGAACAGAAAATATTTTAGAAGATTGAATTTTACACTTAAGCAATTTCTTTGACATGACTAAAATTTGTCTTTGGCCATTCAAAATCTTAGATTTGTGACATTTGCCATGTTCCATTACATTTTATTGGAATTTTAGAATACAAACATTTATAAGTTAGACTTAATAGAAGTTTCAAAGATAGTTAAGTGGAAAGATCAATTTAGAATTTATTCATATATTGTCTTAGTATTCACATAATGTCTTAGTACATTTAATAATTCCAAAATTTACTAGCTTTAATAGACAGCATTTTACTTTTCATGATAGAATTTGGAGGCAAAGAATATAAACCAACAGATTTCACTCTTTTTTGGTACCCTTTTTTCTTTTTAGCAAATTGTGGTGTAAATAAGAAATACCTCAGCCATTAAAATATGGTGATTCTCAGATAATTTATTTTTGCAATAACCTAATAGAATTCAATTGAAAAAATCTATTAGTATATTTTTAAATTTAGTTTGTCTGTATTTGAATAATTAATAACTTTAAATTGGACATAGTATCTTTTAGGATTTTTTTTTAACAAATTGAAAATAAACAGCTATTATGAAAACTTTATATACAGCTACTTTCAATTACTGAGATAATAAAATTTATATGATATAATTACTGATACAAGTTAATATAATTTTATTGAATATTTATTAAGCAATAAAATTGGTTACATTTGATAAATTTATATTTTAAATAAGAAGGTGCTGGGCAAGTAAATTGTGCTCCAAATTTATACAAACAAGAACTTATTATCATTATCATTTCCAACCACAATAGATCGATGGTCTCCAAGTTTAAATTAGTTTAATCAATTCACAGCCTCTCTTCTTCACATCACACTAACAAACTTCTTTATTTCACTCATTCATCTCATATGTAGTCTCTTTTTTTTAGGTTTTTTTTACAATTTCTTGGGATTCAGTTGTTCATCTAGTATCATCTCTAGCAATATGTCCAGTGCACCCCCTATTTTTCCAATGATGTCATTGATATCCGTTTCTCATCCATATTTCCTTTAAAACTCTTTTTTCTACTTCTAACATACATTCTCTCTATTTTTCATTGAAGTCTCCTATACTAGTCTTTCATTAAGTATTCAAGTTTCAGATGCACAACTAAAAACTGATAAAATGCATAAATTAAACATTTCCTTTTAATACTAAATTATTTCTTCCATTCAAGCTTAATTTTATAAATTAATTTAATTCATCATATTTCTATATGTTTAATATTCTGATTAAAATATTTATAATTGTTAACTTTTTTAAATTTAAGATTATTAATTTTCTTTTTCCGAGAAAATCCTCTAAATGCTGATTTAGTTCTTTTATTTTAGTCCCAGTTTTTTAATTTCAAAATTACTCACACACACACACACACACAAAGTTTTGATATATTACATCGTTAATTTTAAGCTAGCTATACTTTTATTATTATAAATTTAGAATTAAATAGTTATTTTAGTATTTTAAAGCTTACTAAAAATATTTTAGACATCTGCCATCTGTCTTTCTCCTAAAATGAGTAACGAATAAATATTTACATAAATTTTTTGTAAATTTATATGAACTGTGAATATATCTATATCTATATATATATATATAATATTTGTAACGGATAATATAGATGTAAATTAATTAGTAAATGGGATCACCGTTTTATATAAAGTTAAATCCATAGCCTAGGTGTATTGATGTGCAGCAACAAATCAGATGCAGCTCTGCAGGTTGAATGACAATAATAACTGACTTCTTTTGATTAGAAGTAGCTTGGACAAGTTAGCTATTGTTTTAATTTAACCTGTAGAGCCACGTCTGATTATTTGTCGCACATCAATACACATAGGCTGTGGATTTATCTTTATATATAAGGTGATCCCATTTACTAATTAATTTACATAATATAGAGAGTTTGACAGCACACTTATTTAAAAATACATATATACTTCTCATTTTCCTAATGCAAACAGTTTTTTTATTATTGTATAATCATATTAAGTTCACAAGAAAGATATCTTTTGGGCTAAGTTTAAGAAAAAGGCTATGTTATTAAATAAGAGAGGTGATAAAAAAACCCAGCAAATTTACAAATGCAAAGTACATATGTTTAGGCTTTAGTATGAAAAAAAAAATTATATTATCAATCAGACATCAAATTAAAGTATTATAATGCTTTTATTCTCTCTGCTGCAAAATAAAGATATAATTGTACAAAATTTCTACAACCATATTATTAAAACTAATAATTCTTAACTTTTTAAAGAATCTATATATTGTTCAGGTAAACTAAACGATAACCCACTTTTAAGCAATGTATTGCCGATGGACACTCTCCAATGATTTTCCATAGCAAAGAAAGAAAATAAATAAGAAATCATTATTTACTAGGCTTATCAAATATTGGAGATTCTCTTTCACTAACTGCTTAAGAAAATTCACTTACTTGAAAAAAAGTAAATTTTTTTGATATCAGAAAAAATTATCAAGCATATATTCAATTTCAAAATCAGGGGCAAGGCACGTTGTTATATTGTATTATGACATGAGGTTCTTATGCATTTTCTATACATGACTATATTAATTGCACTATCACTTTACTTTAGTTTGCTATATTTCACTTACCCATCTGTATATTGCCAACAATTATAAGTTTGAGGCATCAATAAATATTAAACACCACTATTTTGTTTTGAGTAATTCCATATAAAATAATATCAACTTTTTTTTTTATTGTTTTTATATTTCTATGAAAAACCTGGATGTTGTGAAATCATGCATGTTTTATTATGCTTAGATTTATTTATTTATTTTTAAAAAATAATTATTACATTTCTTCACTTCTGCATTGGAACTTATACCATTTATTCAACCTAAAACTTTGAAGTATTTTGAAATGGTTATGTTAAATGTTCTCAAAAAATATAAACCCAAAGTAAAAGTTTTTACTATTATTTTATTTATTAAATCCATAAAATATCAATTTAGTGCATTTGTATATTTTCTGAATTTCTTTCTGCTCAAACAATAATACTTAAAATCACAGAAAATGTTTAGCACTTTATTTCAAAATTTTCTGCTTTTTCCATGTACTTCTCTATTTTTCAATTCTTTGAGAACTCCATCAAGCAATTATTGTTTACATTAGATTTAAATAAACAATAACAAATCAATTTTCACATTCTTCAGTTTAGATAAATAAATGCATGTATATTTAAAATTTAAAATCTTTAGACACTTCAGGGTAGCCATTTGGAATTGTATTTCTAAATCATACATTCTTTATAAAATGTATCACTTTATATGGCTCAGAACAATATAAATTATTCCTATAACAGAAGACACCAACAACATTAAGTCTATTAATAAATGTATTATTATAGTCAACAGAGAATTCACTATCTATAAAAGCAATAAATTCTAATATTAAATCAGATAAAAATAGCTTAACATACAACAAAACTTTCACTTCATAAAATGTACAGATTTATTTGATGATAGTGTAGATTCAAAAAATAATGAATACTTTTATTTAAGTCAAATAAATATTTTTTTCCAAAACTATTGTATTCAGATATTTTTAGATTAAATCTTCATAATAATAAAATCATAAATCCAATTTTTTTTGGCATTAAAAAATCTTAATGAAATATAAGAGAAATACCAATTATAATATCATAGTTTTCTCATCTACTTATTCACATGCTTCATCCTGTCTTAATATCATCAATTGTAAGCTTGCATAATCAATAAATACTAAATGCCAATATTTAATTTTGATTAGATCCACATAAAGTCATATCATATATTGTTTAATTGTTTCTATATTTCTATGAAAGACCTTGATATTGTGAAATCATGCATGTTTTATTATGCTTGAGAATAGCTGTATGATTACTACTTTCATTATAGATTGTAAAATTTTAAGGATGCATTTTTGAGACCCTATTATACCAGTTAATGTTAGAAATAACCCATCTATTATAGTTTTTGGAACTCCATATGAAGTTATTCAATAAAGTAACTTGTGTAATATTTAAATATTTGTATAACTTTAAGATCACAAATGTCAGATTAATATTTAATATGCTAATGAAGATAGTATAGTTTGATTACTCTATATACATTTGTACTTTATAAAACTCTCTAAACTTGCCAATAGCTTATACTTTGATTGCAATCATTGAAAAAGTTACCAATAGCTTTTATATACTAAATGCTTTTATTTACTATGCAGTAAAAGAAAAAAATATTGTTTCTTCAACCACAAGTAGATTTAACTTGAAATAAAGAGTGGGAAGTCCAGAAATTAATTAAGTCAATCTCTATTTTATATAACATGAGATTGACTTAATTTCTGAACCCCTTCCCTGTTTTTATTTCAAGTTGAATCTATAATCTCCAACTGTGGTTGAAGAAACAGTAGTTCTGCAGGATAAATAAAAGCATTTAATATAAAAAATATCTTTATTATTTTTTAATTTTTCTTTATATTGTATTCTTAATTTGCATATTCATAATATTCATAAAAAATATTTCTACTATATATATTGTACAGGTAGACATTTTATCACTTATATTAAATCAACAATTAAATAAATTTGTATATAAATGAGTATTTTCTTTACCAAAAATAAAAAATAATTTAAATAAAATAATAATTCGAAATGAATAAATAATAATATAATTTAAAATATAAGAAATAAAATAAAATAATCATGATATAATTCTAATTTTTGTGTATCTGTCAATTTTATTAAACTCATGCAATATTTACAAATTATAAAAATTGGATATGAAATGTACATTTACTTTGAAAGAAAAAATAAATATATACAATTTAGTATGTGTTATGATTTATAAAAAAAATATTGGGCTTATTAAAGAAAAGATAATTAACTTGTTTTGTAAAAAGATTAAAAAAATAGAGAAAGAAATGAATATGGCATAATTAAGTTGTTAGTCTTTAAAACCAGTCAAATGCAGGAAAACTGTTTATTAAAATATAAGTGTTTGTTGTTGGATTTTGGTTACATCATATCAAATTACAGGGATAATTGAGAGTTTGGAAGAAAGATGTTGACTTTACAACTCCACATAAGTTTTTTAATGGTTCAGACAAGTCAAGCTATAATTGGAATTGAATTACTGGATTTCATAAAGTTAAAGAAGATTTAAGCAGAATAAAAAGAGAATTATCATCATAGAGTTATAGAAAAATTTCAATGTTTGTTAGAAATTTAAAAATGTAGCATTAGACTTAAACCACAGTTCCAACTATACTAGGCCACAGTATCCCTGAATGTAAATTTCCTTGGAATCTGTGTAATGGAAGTCTGTTGAATCTTCCAAATTATCCAGACATCCCTTTAAATGATATTTTCTACATATAGATATAGTTGATCAACAGAAAAAACTTATATTCTGTATTATAAATTGAAGTGATGACTATATAAATGAAAAAGTAGTAATCTTTGAACAGAACTGTAAAGAAAAGAAATTTACTCTGAAAAGAAACAATGTATGTGTTAAAGAAAGAAGACTAGATCTACTCTTCTTGGGAAATATCACATGGAATACTCCTGAATAATGAAGAAATAATTTTGTATATACACGAAAAAGATCACTTGACAATTCGTGAATGTGTTGAATTAATATATACAATATTATTATAATTTTAGTTCAAAGGTTAAGGTCAGTGGTGTCTAGGTGAAAATTTTTTTTAATTATGTTTAATTATAATGAGAAATGTTTTTTGAAATTTATTTATTGGATTTATAAACAATTTATTATTATTATTATTGTTGTATATACTTATCTGGAGTTTTATAATAAAAGATTGTATTGTAAATATTTTTTTTTGTTTATTGTTGATATTACATAACTTGCATATCAAAGATGATTATTTCTATAAAATTGTATAATAACTAAATCCTCAAATGATATATTGTATAATAAAATGCTCATTTATGCTAGAATTAAATCTGTATTTTTATTTTATTAAAATATTTAATTTTGTTAAAGTTGAGACATTAAATGTGTTCTTTGACTATTTTATTTATTCTATGTATCAATATAATAGTTTCCCATATTAAGCTTTATTATTTAGTATGTGCAATAGTTAGATACTACATTGCTAGTTAGATAGCTTGTTGATAATTATCACATATTAAGCAGCTAGAAATACCAGACATAGTGGATACATAGTGATCTAGATTGATTGTGGTGATATTCTCATAATAAATTCAAGCTATCATTATCATATTCTCTTAGACTGACCATTAGAGAGATGACATAAGAAGTTGATAATGAATAATTTTTATTACCATTGACATGAGGAAGAAGTAGACAAAGTCATTAATTATATATATATATATAAGTTATTTCAGATAAAATTAAAGGTCTGATTATTATTAATTTTGGTTTTACTTCGTCTACTGGTGAATCAACCCTTATTTGTTTCATTTTTATTGCAAATCATATATATATACAATGCACTTTTATTTAAATATTCTATACTATTCTAGATTCCATACTATTATTACATGTGTGTGTCTGTTGTAAATTATTGTAGATATCTGTAAAATAGATATTGTAGTTAAAGCTTATAAACAAAGCGAACAATTATCTGTTACATTCGATGTATATGAAAAAAACTTAGAGCAAAATATAGCAGATATCATGCTCCATTATGAATTATATATATTAAAATGTAAGATGCATAAATTTATTTTATTAATAACAATGTAACATTTTAAATACCAAATATGATTATAATCCTACCGCAAGCGTTTTACGCACTTGTAGAGAAAAGATTATTTTTATATCTGTAATTAAAACAAGAAATTTAAAATAATACCTTGTAATTTTGCCTGAATAAGTGATGTTAAATTATAGGTGATCAAATTAACATTTACCTGTAATTCCGACTGCGACTTTTTCTTACAGCATCTTATTAATCTGTATATGACTGTGGACTTAGGTGATTTTCTGCAAATGAACTTTTATCTTAAAATAAATATAAAAAAAACGAACCTCAGTACAAGAGATTCTATCTAAAAGTATTGTTTTTCACTTTTTAAAATAAAAATATTGACGCTACACCGGCGTTGCAATATTTGACACTCCTCTCACAAACATAAATGTTATGTACAAAGAGAGTAATATATATATATATGATATGATTGAGCTAAAGTGAAAAATGCACTGAGATAAGAATAAATTTTGAATATTTATAAAAAGAGTGATAGAAATCAAAACAATTGACTCGCTTTAGATAAAAAGTTGTTGGCAAATGTAATTTTTTAAAATTCTTTTTAAAAAGATAATTAATTGGTTTATTGTTCAGGTGCTCAAAATACTGGAAGTATCAGAACTGGGTCGTGATCCATGAAGAGTCTGCAGGACCAAACCAATTAACTTTGGTGTCTGTGACCAGCCTTAAAAACTGCTTTTTATTAATATTCTTGAAAAGTCTGTTTAGTATTAATTAAAAATATGTCGAATATCTACTGCCCGGAAGTTCATATGAAATTCAAGGGCTGGAAGTTGCCGGATCTGGAAATGATCTGACGACTTTACGCTCCAGAGTCTAAATCTCTAAGCCAATCAGGGCTTTGTATATATTTCATATGATTTACTAAATAAAACAATGGTTATAAAAAAGGGAAAACATGTTATTCTTTATCTTAAAAAGATCTTCATACTTTTGTAAAATTCTAATAGAAAATTATTGGTGAAATTATTATTCCAATTAGCACGTTGTCTTACTACCTCACCTATAAAATCATTCCTGAAAATCTGTTATTTTTCCACTGCACCAATAATCATATCCTTGATTATTTTAATTGATTAGTTCCATTATTATTTCATCATTCAAGAATCAATTTCCTTTTATACCACTTTCACTCTTACGAATGATTCCAAAGTTTTTTCCTGACAAACTGAATTGTAGTTTAAATGAAGAACGAATAAAAGATTTTAAAAACATATCCCCCTCCCCTCCCCGAAAAACTGTAACAAACCTAGAATATTCAGTACTTTTTATTATATTTGGATTTAGAATTTTCAGATATTTAATTTTTTTATGAAATTTAACCACAAAATGTTGAATAATGTGTGTTAAAACAGCTTTATATTTAGTTGCATTTTTTTTCCATATATAAAAAAATATTTTTCCCAGCTACGTAATCAGTTCTATAAATGGACATCTAGCAAAAAATTTTCAAACTTTTTTTGACATATTAATGATTTTTTTTTGTGTGTGTGGAAAATAAAAGAAATAAGGCAAGTTATCGTTCTTTTTTTTGAATATTGTTTCTTATCAATTCAATCATTGATTCTGTATCAGAAACTGAAATCTATAGTAGTGGAATGATAAAAGACTCGTTAAATTCTTTTCTTTTATTCCATGGGAATCACCATTTTACTGGTTGTAAAAGCGTTCTTTAAAGATAAAAGATATCATGGATTTTCTGATGACTTGACTAAGTAGTTGTTAATAGGATAACTGCCTTTCTTATTCATACTTATGTTTTAAGCTGCCCAGTTTGTCAATGATTCTCTTAAACTATTAGAATGTGTTAATGTATGTTGTTCGCGTGTGTGTGTGCGTATGTGTGTGAAATCTTGATAATAATATTAACTTATTAAATGTAATGTAAAAAAAAACATCCAATTATATATGTGCGCATATATAACTATATATGTGTGTATATATTTTATACAAAATGTACAGTTTACCACAATGGTTTAAATGCCAACATTATAATAGGTAAGGTTCCCAGATTGATTACATGTTGAGAAACATGTCTCAATTTAGTCAATTAAATGCAGACATTCTCCTTAGGGAATCATTTTGGAGAACAAACAGTAACTAATACAGTACTCACTTGAACACACGAAATAAGTTAAATTGTAGAATTAGTTGCTTGGAAGTCAGCAAATGTTTGAATACTAAAATGACAAACTGTACCCAGTAACATTTAATTTGGACCAAATGATTTTTTTTTACTTTTCTCAACAAAATCCAGGGATAGCTATTATTTGTGTTCATAGTTTTCACTACTATAAAATTCAATCATACACACACATATATATATATATATTAAACTTTAAATTAAACATAGCTCAATATAAACAAAAAGAGTAAATCATCCTTCCCCCAGGTTATAAATTAAAAGCAATTTAAATACGGATCTAAGAATCAACAATAAAATGAATCCACCTAACCTTGGAGCTCCAATATTTATAATCATACATTTGTATGAGTTTAATAACTCTTAAGTGCCATATTCCATCTGGATGATAAATTAATTTCACTCTGAACTACCAGTAATGTTGATAAAAGTATATTTATAACAATCAGAACTCGGAGAATAGATGAATTCATTCTATACTTGATTCTTTGTTCAGCATCTAGAGTGCTTTTAATTCACAATCTGATGGAAGATGATTACTCCATTTGTTTACATGTATATAAATTTTAAATTAAACATAACTTAATGATATGTAAACAAAAGGAATAAATTACCCTCCCCCAGGTTATGAATTAAAAGCCCATTAAATGTTGAACAAGACAATTTTCAAACTTTAAAATGCAATACTCATTTGAAATCTATTTTACTTCAAACTATCCAGGTATCGTTTATAATATGATAAATTTAAAATTAAAAATGGGCTTTAAAATCTGAAATTTTATAGATTAGTATATTTCTACAGGGAAAAAATAATTATTATGTCTATATATTGTAATGGTCAGAATTCATATATCTCACTAACTAGGTGCACAATTCAACCACATATTTAAAGGGCAGCACAATAGGTGGGTTCAAGGTCTGCAGAGCCATGTTTGAACCTAGTAGATCAATTCCACCACATACTACTATGGGACAATACACCTGCCATCACAATAGTAAACATCCTTTAGGCCATTAGGGTCAGGGAGATGCAAGGGACTCTAACTAAATCTAAAGTTCTTATTAGGTTCCATGCATAATTTTCATACATGTAACTATTTATCAAGGTGAGATACCATGGCTATAACACATTAAAGAACAGACATACAAACACAGACATAATTAAAACACTATATATTTAATATTAAAATAAAGTTTGGTTATATGCTTTGAGTTCAGTAATTTCCGAGAATCCTAATGTGAAATTAAATTACATTGGTAATACTTTAATTATGTGATCTGACTCTTTGGGTATTAATGAAAGTTAAAATTTATTTCATGCCTAAGTACTAATCTTATCAGTTACAATGCAAGGCAAAACAACTAATAATGTTTGCAGCCATGAATCTACTTGCCTTAGCAACAGAATATATATTCAAAATTTTAGCCATATAATTAATTCTAAGGAGCCTGTTATTTGAGAGCAGATAATATGGGAGACTTGAGAAATGTAATAATAAGCATACAATAAGAAAATAAGTAGATGAGAGATGGTATGTGTAGAAATGCCATGTAATAATTAAAGAGTAAACTGTGAGATGATAAAGCCATAGGGGAAATATAAAACTTATGGCTGGGCTTTGTGCCAGGTACCCTATGAGACCAGTCATATAAGCAGTTTCAAATGTAAGGAACTTCTGCCACTGTACTACCCAATCACATGATGGACTCAGATACCTATGGGATCACTTTTAAATATGCCCTACTGTATGAAAGCAGAATGATATCTTTGTGCATAAATATCTGGCAATTTCCATGGCTTTAAAAGAGAATATGGCATTGCTAAGCTATAACATCTATCACTTATAGAACATAGTTATATATATTTAAAACTTGCTTTAAAATGATGATTCATTTCCAAGGCTCACATTTATGAGTTATTTTACTTGCAAGCCCTCAAATAATCTGATATTGGTTAGCATAAATAAATTAAATGTAAACCAATTAATAAAAAAAGGAGATTAAAATTCTATTATATTTCTATTGGCTAATTTGATAAATCTGCCTGCAACAAATTGTGGTACACTCACAGCTAACTAATATGAAACATCAGATGCATCTCTATAGTCACGACAATTTATTTTAAATAAATAATAATACTGGGAGGCATAGTAATATGACACTATGAAAACACACCATTAATAGATCATTTATGAATAAGGATGGATAATTCCTGAGCTGGCAGCTTATTAGTGCAACATGAGGGTATTATTATTATATTGATGATTTCACTCATTTTGGAAAAGATTATGAATTATTGCATTTATATATAAAACAAAACAAATGAGTGTTAAAGATAGTAATGTAAAATTTAAATCTGTTAGAGTAAACCACACACACATTGATTATAAATTATAACTAGGAAAACAAAATATGATATAAGAACAATATCTAGAGATAAATACCAACAAATTATTATTTCTCTGAATATTTTAGAAGGCTTATCTTCATTATCAAGGACTACAATTTTTTTTATAATCTCCAACAATATACTGCAAACCAGGTTGGAAATTATCTAAGCATGAAATCAGTTACATAAATAAATAAATAAAAAAAATAGATATCCAAGGCAAAAAGGGAAAGATCAGACGTTAATTAAATATTTTAAATAGTTACAGATTCTTAATATATTTTAATATAGTTTTAACAGAGTTTACATAAGTAGAAGATAAATTATAAAAATAAAATTACAGATTGTATATATGAGCTATAGCTTTAGATTAAGAAGTGAAAATGTTTTTTAGATTTTGGGTACCAGTTACCTTTGCATTCAGTCGAACATGCACATTGATGAGTGATTCTTTATGGTCCATAAGCAGCAGTTTTCTCTGACAGTTCATTTAAACATTTTGGTTAATGGCAGCATTTTAATCAGGCAGCAGCATATATATTTTAATAAGGACTATCAGTTCATTGTTGAGCAAGTAGGAGATTCTGCATACTTACCATTGCTGTGAGGAGAACAGTGCATGCCTACTCCTCAACCATGGTAATATAAAATGGCATAATGATTTACTTTTAAATAATCAGCACAGGAGCTTCTTAAATATAATATATAAGATTCAGAACCAGCATAGCATCAGATTGAATCAACCTAGACTAGCATCAACTTAGAATAGAATAGCATGGTATAGCATAGCATGGAATAACCTACTTATAATCAGAACAAGAACCTTTTATATCTATTATCTTTTATATTCTTTATCTTGCGGATCTATCTGACATGATGTAGTCGAGGTCTCTCAGGTCCACTAAGCAATACCCTCAGGTAAATTGATGCAATAGCAGTACATGTTAAAATTATATTTTCAATCTAAATGAATTTCTGTACTTTATTTTTTGTCTAAACTCATGACCTGATTACAACACAGATTTTACTTTCCTTGAAAAACTAATTAAAAAGCTTTTAGGAATATTTCTCAATATTCTATTATCTCTCCCCACCCACTATGTCTTTTGCAATTTTAAATCAACAGGAGGGATTTCTATTTTTGTACATTTATACATTTATAAGTTATAAACAGATTTTAAAGTTTATAAATGAAAATATTACACATAAAATTGACCTAAATAATTATTTATGCGATGGATTTTTAATATGATAATTTAACAAATTATTTAAGTTATGTTATTAAATTTAATATTTATCCAATATCGGAGTGTGTGTGTACACACAACACATTTAACAAACATTTTCATATATATCTAGTACCATTATACACACACGATCCAATATTTAGGGTTTAAATTTAGATGGTATGGAGGAGTGGGTAAAAGATGATAGAACAAATAGAACTGAGGTGAAACTAAGATTCGAACTCGAATCTTACTGTTTCAATATATATATATTAATTTAATTTATTGTATATGTACTCTCATAGTGAGATATTTGATTAACAATGAAACTTCAGAAAAAATGAAAGGCTTTTAAGTTTTATACTTTCTTAAGGATCTGTCTCTCATTGCGGTATAAAAGTCGATCTACACCCAGAAAGTAAAAGTAGATTCATTTTTACTTTTATCTAAAATATAGACAAAAATATATTAATATTTGATCCAATTAATAGATAATATAAAGTGCTAATTTCCATAATAACATCAATACTTTCATTTTTTTTTTGTATATAAAAACAAAATTTCCCAATCATTTCTATTTGTTTCTATATAAACACCAATTAACACAATATTAAGATAAACATTTTGAGCCCAAACTATAGCATGCACTTTCCTCAACTGTCAAATATACTTTGCAAGTGAAAAATGAATTCAATTTTTATTTTTATTTCCTCATCTTTTATAAATATAGCACACCTTATAATATTAAGGCAATTATCCAGTAAAACACATATGTTAACACGTTCTCATTCAATATAACTAATGTAGAATGATTTTTACAAATTTTATATTCAATTATTTATTCATAAAGATATTTACCCTACACCATAAAGATAAATTATTGGCTGCATTAAATTATACTTTATTATTTGAGACTGATTGGATTTTAACCTTAAAATAATCTGAAAAATAAGTGTTGAACAAAAGTTACTTTTATCAATTTAATAATTACTGATACATTGATAGATATAACTTTGTTAATTACATATAACAAATTTTGCATATATATGTTGATATGACTTATGAAGTGATACTTATTCTTTTTTTTGTGTTCTGATTTTCATTCAACCTAAAGTATTTTTGATGCAATGCCCCACAATTATGGGTGATGCTGTTATTTAGTGACAATTATTAATATGTAAATGCACTGATTTATATATTTCAGCAACATGATAATTGCATGCTATTAGCTCTTTTATTTAATATGTTGTTATTGTTTGCAATGTACCAAGCTTCTCTTTTTTTCTATCATTCTGCTTCACACATATCGACATTCTGTGGATCAAAATAGCATTTGTGTTCTTTTTTATGTTTTAAAAACATCAATATTCTGAGTTTTTTTTAGCCTTTTTATGTAGGTACATATGTTGGGTTTTCCTTATGGTGATGTTCATTCACCATAATACACTGCTGTGCATCCCAGCTGTTGCATTTTATTTCATATACTATTTGCATATATTATTTTTTTATTTTATGTCTAACATTGCTGATTAATTTGCTATAGTTAATTGATATTCTAAAGCTTACATTGTACCTTTGTTTGCAAATACATGTTATATTGAATGGAAAAGCAAAAACATTGAAGAAAGAAAAATTATAATTTGTAAAGCATAATAACATATGTAAGCAAAATTTATTATTTAATAGATATAATAATGTAATCAATTATAATCTGATGAATTCAAAATTTTTCTTTTATAAATTAATTTTTTTTTAACTTTACCAAATATTACAAACTTATTTTCTAATTCCTTTATTACACAATTAAGGTTCTGTAATTTTTATCAATTGAATTAATTTTTTATCAATTAAATTCTTAAATTTTGTTAATCACTAATCTATAAGAATCCAATGCCATTATCTCAAAAAATGTGGAATTATTATTATTTTTTTTCTAACGTCATTCAGTTTAACTCACTCATTAAGAGATAAAATTTTTTGGATCAATTCTTAACAGCATAAGGAAAAAATATTTCAGTTTGCTCACTACAATGAAAGTATTTCACTCAATCTGCCACCTGTTGTCAAAATATCAGGATATTACAAGACAGTAACAATGCAATTATTTTATTTACATCTCTCATCTAAATAAGGATTGATTTTTACTACATATCAAAATTATAAAACACACACAAAAAAAATATTATTCAACTACAATATTATTAATTTTTTTTCTATCTCCAGAATTTTTTAATCAGAAGATAATCAGCTTTTGAGATAAACTGTTCAATCATGCTACTAACTTATCGATGTTATAGTGAGTATGCATGATGCTCTCAAACCTAAATGCAATATGTATATAGGTTAATCTAAAGCATTTTGGAATGAGAGCATGAAGATATAATTTTCATCACTTTCCATTAATACATTATTAATTATAGTTAAACCTGGCAATATTTTCCAATTTATGATTGGTAAATATTAGATAATGTTAGAATCAATTTAATAACAATATAATTTACAAGTACAGTTTTTATTAGAAATTTTTTAATTAGAAGGTAATAGGTCTTCAACATGCATTGTTCAATCATGTAACTAACTCTCCAATGTTATAATGTATGCAGAACATTCTCAAACCCAAATACAAGATAAAGATTTTAAAAAATAATCATCTTATTTTTGTACCTAAATGTAATTATATAGGCTAACGTAAAGCATTTCAGAATGAGAGCATAAAAATTTAATCTTCATGACTTTCCATTCCTTTTGGTATTAATTTATAGTTAAACTCAGAAAATTTTCCAAATTTATGACTGGTAAATATTAAATGATGCTAGAATCAATTTAATAACAATATAATTTACAAGCACAGTTTTTATTAGTAATTTTTTAATCAGAAAGTAACCAGCCTTTGACATGCAATATTTAATCATGCATTTAACTATGGGTTTAAATATAAATCAATAATGTAATGGATGGAAAGTTATGAAAATTAAATCTTCATGCACTCATTTCAAAATGCTTTAGATTGACCTATATAATAGGTATAAAGATAAGAGGGCCTTTTTTATCTTTTAAAAGTCTCTATCTTGTGTTTAGATTTGAGAATACTCACTATAACATCAGTGAGTTAGTAACAAGATCAAACAGTACAATAAAAACTGTGTTTGTATATTGTATTCTTATATCTCTAGAATTATTATTTTATCATGATGCTTTATTTGCTTAAATAATATTTCTAAAATTTGTTTTTAAATATATACACCTTAAGAAAGTAATATTCATAGAGGTTTAATGATTAATAATATAATAATTTATTCATGTGTAATACTCAGAACTATTTTTTACACATGCACTAGAATTGAAATGCACTCTCTCTTGTCAATAAAAACAATTATTGATGGGAGAGAATGCCTATCAAATATAGCATATATGTGAAGAATATTTAAATATCTGAACATATTTGAAAATAAAATTAAAAAACAACAACAACAATTAAACAATACAGTTCAATAAGTGCATCAAAAAATTAATAAGACTAACTGATGTGAACACTATATTTACTTTTTCTCAAACATACAATTCAAATTAATTTGTAAACTTGAACTTGTTTTTCAACTGTCTTATTTATATATTTCAAGAATTAATGGTAAACTGAAAGTTTTAAATATATTAAAAAATATTAGTATTTAAGAAAAAAGATGAAATCAAATTATTTCATACATTCATGTTTAAATAAAAGCAAATATATTGATCTTTAATTGAGGTTTAAAGTTTGTATCTTGATTAGGCATGAGCTACTAATCTCTAAACTAATAAATGATTAGTTACAATCATTAACGTATTTATCTGAAGAGGGTAGTATCAAAGTCATGTGTGTACAAAGTTAAAAATTGTAAATCTAATTGTAACAATATATATATATATATATATATATATATATATATATATATATATATATATATATATATATAATTTTGATATATGTATATATTACATAAAAAATAAGTTGAGTATACAGTTCATACAAATACTTACTTGATACTGGAGATTTTTAAAATATTATTATTTACTTAACAACATATAACTTCTAAAAACACAGTTTTATGATGAGAGGGTATAGAGATCTATAACTGAATTATTAGTAAATTTTTTAATTTGGAAAAATTCTTAATGCAGAAAAATGAGGGAAGCAACAGAGCCAAATTAACAGTATCACACCCATAATTTTTGTTTTGGTAACAAATCATGATTGAAATAAATGTTGAACCCAAAAATGAAAGTGCCATTGAAAAATTGAATTCAATATTAGAACAAATAGACAAACTCAAATGCAGTAATAATGTAGCAGAGTGTAAATGCGAGAGAGCTTTTTCAAAAATTACACATATAAACTCCTTTATATCAATATTGAAAAGCTATTCATGCTAGTTTCATCAATCAAGAGACATCATCATATAGAAATAAATTAAACATGCCATTATGATTTCGAATCAATCTATATATAAATTAAAGGAAAGATTCAAAGTTAAATAAAGTTCCATTACTGACATGACTAAATAAATAAATAACAAAAAAAGAGTAAAAAAATCTGATTAAGAACTGTTAAGCATTGGTGGTTGAGAGGTTGGTGACAGCTGCTTTACAGGCAGTTGTCCCAGGTTAGCGGGTTCACTTCCGGCTGATGCTATGACACATGAAAAAAAAAAGATATGTAAGAAAATTAGATTAATAGTTAAATAAAGATTATTTACAGCCTTGGTCAAAGATTTGATATAAAATGATAAATATTACAATTGATTAAATATTAAAATTAAGACATTTGAAATTAATTATTAGTGAAAATATTGCTATATTGAGTAAAAAAGATGAAAATGATTGATTGCAAGTGTATACATGAGATCTTAAGTAAAATAATTTTTGGTTACCATTTAGAAATATGTTTTTTTTATTATTATATATATTAAATTTTCCTTATATTCCATTGATAGAGACGGACATGTGCTTGACAATAGAATCTATTGATGATTGGTTATTATCAATAAACATCACTTTCTGTATTGTAAATATAGATAATTCTAATTGTGATTAGTAAATTAGATGTCAATGGTATAAAGTGAATATAAAATTAATTAAATTTAAAAATGATAATGAGAGATTATCTGGGAATGATTTAAAAATAGAACTCTTATATAAAATATAATTTTTTTTAAAAGAGCACACTATAGAAAAAAATCCTAACCAACAGGCATAAGCAATAAAAAGTAGCAAATATATTAATATAAAAATATAAAGAAATAAAATATTTTATTAGTATTAAAATAATTAAAAGCCTGTAAGACATATATATATATATAATTGATTAATATTAAGCAAAAAATAAGTCATAGAATCTCATGAGAATAATTACAAAAAAGATTATTGCATCTCATGAGCATAAACAAAAAAGAGGCCATTGAACTTGCTTAGAATAAACAGAGAAGGGATCATTGAATCTTATGAAAATAAATCAAATTTTCATTGAACATCATGACAATAAACAGAAAAAGGTTATTGAACCTCATGAAAGTAATTAAAAAAACATTGAATAAAATAATGAGAAAAGGTCACCAAATCTCATAAGAGAGTTGATAACAAAATCTTATTTAAAGTAAATACTGAAAACAGGAATATAAATTTATTTGATTCAAAGGAGAAAATATCTGTTGATTTATTAAAATACTTAGACATATTTATATATACATACATGCACACATTTACTTTGCAAGTTCAATGCTTTACAGGTACTTATTTAGAATAATCACTTTTCAATACATATAATATTTTTATCATTATTTATAAATTTAAAATATGATTACACAAAATATTCAAAATTTAATAAAATTCTAATACATTTATAATACTCTTTATATACATGTATGATAGTCTCCATTTTTAACTGTTTACCATTTTCTTTTCATAAATTGCAGTATTTTAATTTTTACAGACTGCATATTTAATCTTTTTCAAATGTTTGCTACCATATTTTTGAAATATATGAGAGAGGTTGTTTATAATTTCTAATGTATATATTATAAATAGCAAATTCTAAAAAAAAAAAAAAAAATAGAGTTGTATAATATTTCACATTTGTAAACAAAAAAAAATGTTTTATTATTAAAAGAATTATTTTCAAGATTGTAAATGTATTGTGAATTGCTAAATAAAAAAGTTTAAGTAGCACAAGAACATCAGTATTTTTTGCTTTTCATTAGCATAAAACATAAACCAATAAATGTCTTCAGGCTACACAAAAATTTTATTGTAAAAAAATTTTAATTTACAGTATTCTATAAAACAATAAATGTTTTTAGGATACAAATAAATTTTATTTTAGTTCAAAAGTTATTTATTTACTTTAGAAGTGTTTTTTTAAACAAGCATATATTTTTTCTTAGCATTGAAAATGAATAAATAAAAAATGATATCAAAAGAGAAAATGGTTTGAACTACAGTGATTAATATTTCATATTAATGAAAAAAATATTTCAATAATAGGATTAAATGCACTCAAATAACAAAAATGCATTCTTTTATAAAAAGTGAACCAAATAACTAATCATATATATTATTTTGCATGCAATTCACAACAATAATACCACAATGATACAATATTTAATCAATTCTTTTGGTTTTTCACTTTTTGAGAGCAGTGTTATGCATCTTTTTTTGATTGAACATAATTTTAAAAGACAAGATTTAATTGGCTTCATTTTTTGGTGAATTTGCTTTATTTATGGTGCAATACTTCTTTCTTTTAATTCTTTACAAATAGATAATAATATAATAAAAAAGTCTGACATGATCTCTGGAAAATAGAAAATTTTTAGAGAGATTCCTTCACTTTTATGCATCTATATTTATTTTATATGGGCTCTACTTTGCTATAATTTGAGTTAAAAAAAGAAGTACAATTTTTACTTTATTTTAAGATATTGAGTGCTTATTATTTGTTTATTGCTTAGACATAGAAATCATATTTTACCTTTTCTAAGTGTTGAAAAGTTATTGATTTCAATGATCAAGTATGCAATACATTTTACACTTATTTTATATCAAATAAAATATATATCATAATTTTGAATATATATATATGAATATATATATATATATATGACAATAGATGGTGTTCTACCAAAAATACCGTCAAGCGTGTTTGTTTACGTAAACGTCAGAGCAAGCATTCACTATCTCTAACTTAATTTTCACCT